>JAQQSK010016075.1:0-10563 GCA_028658325.1 Potorous gilbertii | reverse complement strand
AAAAAGAGCCTAGACATCATCTTTCATGAAATTATCAAGGAAAACTGCCCTGATATTCTAGAACCAGAGGGCAAAATAAGTATTCAAGGAATCCACCGATCACCGCCTCTTACCTTTTGAGATAAAGAAAGGTAACAGGACTGTAGTACATTGAACTAAAAGTGACATTAGAGATCATATTATCTAAGCCTCTTATTTAACTGATGGGGAAATTGAGGCCCACAGAAGTTGTGACTTCCTTAAGGTCACAATAGGAATAAATAAGTAGTACAGCTGAAACAACCGAATCACTCTAACTCCAAATCCAGTGTGTTTGCCTCTGTTTTACCCTTGCCCCCAGTGACTCAACCAAAACTGGTTTACTTCCTTTATAAATTTATTTTTGTTTGTGATGGAAAAAATGTAGATTAAAAACAGTAGCATAAAAAAGTCCTCAACAATTGTTTAGAGGCAAAATTTTCCATACTTGGTCCCTATCCAAAGGTGAATTTTTTGGAAATTTTAAGCAAAACTACTTAGTTTCTTTTACACAAGGATGAAACTTTCCCCAAATTTTCCATCCTTCGTATCTTACTTAGTCTACAAAACTGCTAACAGTTGAATACTTCAGATCTGCAAGATTTGCAGCTCCAAATGAGTTAAATAGGGAAGTTAATTATTTTGAAGGTAATGAAGGCATGATCATTGTGATCCCTTTTTACTCTATAAAGTTTTTTGTTTTGTTTTTTTATTAAGAGAGTTGATGATTGTGTTCTTTCAGTTTTTGTTTTTGTTTTGAGAGGAGTGTTGCTCCACCTGGGGGTATATCTATTTTCTGATTTTACTCAAAGTAAGATAACCAAAGAGGCAATATGGTGAAAATAACCCCGAGGATTAAGATGACTTGGAATTTGGTTCTAGTTTGACCACTAACTTGCTCTTTGACCTTGTGCAAGTTGTTTAACCTGAGCCTTAGTTTCCTCATTTAAATGTAATGAGGGCAGGTGCAAATGTGGAGGTTCAGTGAGTCTGATTTCAATAGTATGTGATGACAAGGAATGGAGGGAATCAGCTCTCCCCTTCAGAGCACGCACGGATATTTATGACTTTCTTCTACCTTTTTGGGCTGGCTGATGAACTGGAACTGAATATACATACAAAAGGCATCAGCCAGCCAAATTGCTCTTCCTTTTCTGGTAGTGCTTGAGAAAGAATTGCCTAAGCCTCTGGATGCGGAGAGATAGCAGTATTGGAAGTAGTCTCTTGATGCCAGCTGACTACGAATAATTAGCACCTGAGTTTGCTATCTTGTTACTTTGCATTTGTTCTTTTCTACTCAAAGGTGAATGTATGTTGAAGAAGGAATGAATTAGCCTGTGGCCTAATTGTGATGTCAAAAGATCCAGGAGCTAAAATTCATACCAGAGCTAGTAACCAAGCCCAGGGAGGCATGACCTGTGGAATCTAGACCAGGCAGCCAAGAGACCATTTTCTTTTTATTTAAATATTTTTATTGATATTTTCTATTTTAATATTGTCTAAATTTCTCTTGTATCCTTCTTGTCTCCCTTATAACTCCCTTCTAACAAAAGGATTTTTTAAAGAAAAATGGAAGATTTAAAAATCAGCAAAACCTGTCAACACATCAAACAAATCTGACATTATAGGCAATGTTACATACTCATTGAACCTTTAGAAAAGAATAATGGGAATTGTGAGACATCATTTTCTGCAAGCAACATAGTGACTCCATCTATTAACTATGTTACATTCAAAAGTGAACTTAGTAGTGTGAATACTTTGGAGCAGCTACTTCAAGTTTGTACCTACTACCCTTAGGGACTAAGGCATTATGGGAGGACAGTGTGTCCCCTTTGGTTTAGAGGAATGTATTGATACTTCTGTTCTTGATATATTTCCCAGTAAGATATCCCTTTTGTAAAAGCTCATGTCAAATTGATATGGGGGTGTTAATCACTGGGTCAATCAATGATATAAGGGAAATACTAATTATAAAAGTGATTAATGTTGGGGAGAACACATTAGAATGGGGGGCTCTAACCAATAGCAAGCAAAGAGTCTCAACCCTCAAGGATTGTAACCCTCCAACCTGGAGAAGGAGATATAAAGGTTTGGACTAAAGAATGTCTAAAGTTCTTTCAGACTTCAAAATTTTATCATTTTGAATTAAAATACAAATCTTAAATCTTACTAGAATTTTTAAAAAGAGACAGTAGAAGATTAATTGACTCAGGCCAACTCTACTTTAAGAAAATACCTAAGGTCTCTTTGTAGGAAGTTCTGGTCAAGAACTCTGTTGTTTTCTTTTCTCTTAAAAAAAACCAAAACACAAAGTAATGACCTCTAAAGTGCTTCCCAAATCTAAAATTCTATGATTTTGTGAAAAAAAAATTAGGTTATTTAGGTAGATCCTCAGAGTGTTCTGGTTATGCAAAAAGGTCTTTAAATCCATTTAGAAAACTGAAAACCATCATATCTGGAGCTTCTAAAACAGATGGGTATTTCTGATCATCACCTACCTTAGGTGTAGAACCACAGCTCATAAGATGTAGAATTGCAGAGGTAAAAGGGACCAAGAGTTCATCTAATTCCATTCCTTCTTTTCCCTTTTTTTTACATCTTCACCATTCCTACTCTCCACTTCCAAATTCTTGTGATGTTACCTTGGGGAGATCAGATATAGGAAAAAGTCTGTTTTTGAGTAAACATGGCTCCCAAGAAGCCATGATGCTGAATTTGACATGGGAAGAGATTCTGGGAGAGACAAAGCTCTGGAATTTTTCTTCTTGTCTAGCCACGCAGAGCAGGCTGACATGGGTTAGGGCTATGCACCCCAATCCCTTAGGCTAGAACTCTTTGTGGGTAGCTTGGATGGACCACTAGGATTGTAAACTGAAGAGATTATTAGCGACACTGCCAGAAATTGGTGGGCAGGAACAGAGGGCATACTGAGTGAGACTTCATAGGACAGTTGGTACTTTTTGTTCTTCCCTTTGCCCTAGCTTAGCCAGAAATATGCCTGTATTCTTATTTATCTGCCTCACTATTACTTCCCGGTTTCCTCCACCCACCCCCCCCCCTCTCCCCCCACCCCCCCACCTGCCCCATGACTCCTAGTCAAAAAGTGGCCGCACCTCAGCTTTTGTTTCCCTGATAACTTTTCCATTTCTTCTATCTCAGAATAGATAAAGCAATAAGATAATATATTAGAAAAACTGTGGTGGCCACTAGTACTCGTTTATGTAGTTATTTGCAGCAAGGAGCAAGATTGGGAGAGAGTGAGGGAGAGGCTTTTTCTATTAAAGAGACAGAAGACTTGGCCCCTTTCAGTGGAAACCAGATTGGAGGAGAGGCCCAGAGCCAACGAGAGGAAGAATATATGAATCATGACCATTGCTAGACACAGCTATAAATATCCATAAAATAAATGAGCTGAGGAAAATTCCCTGTAGTATGAGGGGGGAAGGAATTGAATTGATACCAGGAATTGATACTTGACTCCGGTGATACAACTGGACTACCAGTTATCCTTGCCTGTGAAGTAGGAGACACAAAATAAGATGAAGTGTGTCCAGGGAACAACCAGAGTAGAGAGAAAACTGAAATTTCTTTTGTAAAAACAGTTGAAAGTGACATAAGGTAAGGGTAGGCAGCAAGAGAGTCATCTTCAGAGATGAAAAGGATATCCATGTAGAAGGTTTTTGTTCTTGTTCTTGGCCTGAGAGGTCAGGACCAGTACCAATGAATAAAAGTTACAAGGAAGTAGATTTTGAGTCACCATAAGGAAGAACATTCTAAGCATTTAAGAGGAGTCAAAGTAGAATGGGGAAAATTGTAGAGTAGGCCAAGTTTGTCTTGAGGACCCTTCCATCATCCATTTTGGTTCCATTTTGTGAAATAATGAGTTTTCTATCCCTGGAAATTTTCAAATAAACTGGAGAATGGCCTTTTAAGGAATGCCATGGAGGTGGTTGTATGCTATAGCTGGTTGGACTGGGCCTGGTGGTGGTGACTTCTTTAACTCTAAGGACCTGCACAGTCACAATGATTAAGCTAGACTTATCCTTTGAGGTAATGACTCAGGGAGAAAACTGGCTGGGGAGAAAAAAGTACCTCTAGACCAGCTTAAAAAAAAAATAAGGCCTGAGGTCTATAAAGTCATCTGGCTGAGATACCCCTCAAGTTAGAGTTGAAAACCTTAGAGTTAGAGTGTGGTTTACTCTGGGAATGCCAAGATATCTACACAGCTCAGAAGTTCAAGTATTAATCCTTCTCTTGGAGGTTTGTCTATCCTGAGCTGGAAAGCACTTATCACAGGACCTGGTACATAGTAGGCACTTAATAAATGTTTATTGATTGGTTGTTCAGAAAGATCCCCACAGGACATCTAGTCTGTCCCCTTCGTTTTACAATAAAAGAAACTGAGGCTAAGAGAGGTGAAAGAATTTGTCCAAATCATAGATGTAGCATCAGGGACAGGATTTGAAACCAGACCTCCCAACTCCAGAGTCAGTTCTCTTTCCACTGTACCTAGTTTCATTGTATCTGACTTGATGAATAAAATATTCCTTGTTTTTCCGTTCAACCTTGTCCAAGAACTTCTCTAATTAGTGAGTTTAAAGTTTGAGCCCCAAATAAGAATTCAGTTTAGCAGACATTAATTAAATGCCTATTATGTTCTAGACCCTAACATGGCTGCTACAAATGCAAAGATGTAAACAGAAACCATCCCTGATCTCCAGGAACATATGTTTTTATTGGAGGGAAATAACACATACACCAGATATGTGTTTATGCATATATATGTGTGTGTACATACACCTACACATATGTGTACATGTATCATAGATGCAAGATAAATGTAAAATTCAGTGGAGGTCTTTTTGAAGGGAGGGAATCATTAACAACTGGGGTATCAAGAAAGATCTTATGCAGAAATTCAGAAAGGACCCTCCTCCCCTTTGTTAACTGTGAGATAAACATTCCATTGTGCTGCCCTACAATACAGAAACTGCAAAAGCAGTGTTTATCCTACACTTTCAATTTTGGGGAGATCACAACCTTCCCTTGAAGATGAAGGCAAACTTCTGCTTTCGGGGCCCAGAGGGTCTAAGGGAATCTCAGTTCTCCCATCCAGGTGGGGATTTCCCCATAGAAATAACTAGGCTGTCGCACAATGAAGAAATTTCCATTCATATACTTCATAACTTCGAAAAGGGAAATTAGACTGGGGTGAGAATGCTGACTTCTCTTTTTTCTTTCTCCTTCTAAACCTCTGAAAGCATTATTTCTGTTTCCCTCTAATTTCTTCCAGCTACTTGCTCACAAAGAATGCCAAAATGTGCTTGAGGATAGTCTCTTAGTTACGGCAGCTTGACTTTGATACTCGTTCTTCGTTTCTCCAGGGACTTGAACTTTTCTTACTTATATGTGGAATTCTGTGTTTGTATTTTCAAGTTTCTTTTCAAAATTTGCTCAGTGTCTTAATTTCATTTTTCTTGTTCCTTCTAGAGGTTTTGTTTCTTCGGGGTTTTCTAAGGAGTCACTAACAGTTCTGAGGTTTGTTTTGTTTTAGGTTTGGTTTGAATGGACCGCTGATTTCATTGTTACTGCTTAGTCCATGACAGCTGCTTCTTTTAAATAAACATGGGAGGGGCAAGACAGTGAGGGTACCATTTCTAGAAGGAGGCTCATTCTGAAGGCAATTTTAGGGGTTTGAGGCTGACCATCCACCTGGATTGTGGGCATGTCCTGACACCGCATTAGACTCTAAGACTCAAGGTTATCTCTTTGGGAGAAAACTCTCTGGGGAAAACTGATCTATTGTATATTGTAGATAAGTATATTGTAATGAAAGGCACCCTGGAGTTGGATCCTGGATTTAAGTCCTAGCTCTGAGGCTTACTATTCTTGTTCCTATAAATAAATCCCCTGATTGCTCAAGAGTCTGTTTGTTCATCTGTAAAGTGGGAATACTAATACTTACATGACCTACTTTGCAGAGTTATGTGAACAAAGAATCGTGAATTATGAAATATCATATAAATAGGAGGTTTTTACTATTATTACTATACTTTTATTCTTATATTTTTTTTTGCCAGAGTTCAGATAGAAATGGTTCTAGGACACATTACCATCCTTAAATTATGCTTTAATATTTAATAGTCTCCTCAGAGTGCTCTGGATACCTTATTTTGTATCAGGTAAGTGACTATGAGCTCTTAAAGATGATTTTGGCCAACAGGAAGTTCTGACAGGTTCTACCATGTTGGAAAGACTCCAAATATGAAAAAAGGCTAAATCTGATTTAGGTGAACCAGCCCAGCTGAGCTTAGAGGTTCACCACCAGCACGTTGGCCATTTGGTAATAAATACTTTGGTCGTGGTACGTGAAACAAGGAAAAACATGCACAGAAAGTCCTCATTCCTATGAGTTCCCCTTCCTTTTCTTCATTGATGATGGCAGTGGTGAGAATTGGATACAGACTGCTAAGAATAACACAGTTTTTAGACTGTATATACAAAACTAGCTGGTTCGGCCTTCAAGATGCCTAAATCTTCATCTCAGGGTTTGAGAGGATACCCCCAAAGGGAAATGTGAATTGCTAGACCTCTGGTGACTCTTCCAAACTTTTGAAGATCTCAAGATCTTAGTTCAGTCTATTTTGTTTCTTATACTCATTCAAATAAGAGTTAGGAAGAATGAAATGTAACAGGCAGAAAACAGTGACACCATGCACAATCATCACTTCATGGTAGCCCCAGATAAGGAGATAAACACCTGAGCTCCCTCCCTCACCCAAAGATTTAGAGTGTTTCTTGCTTCAGTGGCCACCAGGGAAGAGAGAGACCAAGTTTTTCTGTTGTAACCTTTCTTTGGTTTTCTCAGTCATGACTCAGCAGTCAATTGAAATATTTCTCTACTACACAGTAAGCCTATAGGAAATAGTCATAGAGTACCTGTGCATGCTATGAACTGATGAGAGGGCCCCTACATCGTATACTCTCTATACCTTCAGAAGCAGGCTCACTAAACCATGAGCTAACAACAGGCAGAGCCCCTTGCACATGCCCTGAGAGCTGGACCTCCCATTGGCCAGTCCCTCGCATCTTTATACATTAATTTGACTATTTGGTACTCTAAAATCACACAACCATTCTGAGTAGGTCCACAACAAATTTATGTTACATAACCTCCACTGGGTCCTCACAGATGCTAGGTAATCCTTCTATACATGTTATATCAAGTCACTACCCCACTCTCCACAGGGTCTCTTCCAAGACTTTTGGTCCCTCTTCAAGCCTCCCATGACTTCCTTCCACCCACTCTCTCTCAGCTAAGAACTTTGTTACATATTTTACAGAAAAATTTGAGGCCATTTGCTATGAGTTCCTTCTTACCTCCTATCACTCAGATGCCTTCTGCCACAGTTGTCTCCTTCACCCCTAGCTCACATGATGAAGTGGTCTTACTCCTTCCATCTTTTCTCTTCCAATAGACCGTCTTTTGTCATCCCCTATCTTTCACTTGTTTTCAGTCTCTCCCTCTCTACTTGCTTCTTTCCTACTGCCTGCAAACATGCTCATGCCTTCCCAAATTAAAAAAAAAACAAACCTCCATTTGCTCCTTCCTTCCTGTTAACTATTGTCTTATATCTCTCCTGCTATTTGTAGCTAAACTTCTCAAAAAGTTTATCTACAATGGGTGCCTCTACTTTCTTTCCTCTCATTCCCTCTTTTAACCCCCTTACAATCTGGCTTACAATCTTATCTTTCCATTAAAACTGCTCTTTCCAAAGTTATCAGCGATCTCCTAGGTGTCAAGTGATCTCCTAGGTGTCAAGTCCTTTTCTCAATCCTCATTCTCCTTTAGTCTGTCTTCAAGACTGTGGATCAGTCTCCTCCTTGAAACTCTTTTCTTTAGGTTGTCAGAACATCATTCTCTCCTGCTTCTCCTACTATCTGACTATTCTTCTCTGTCTTCTTTGCTGGATCCTCCTCTGAATTATGCCCTCTAGCCATAAGTGTCCCTCAGGGATCTGTCCTGGACCCTTTTCTCTTCTCCATCTATACTATTTCTCTTGGTGGTCTCATCAGCTACCATGAATTTAATTATCATCTCTATGCTGATGATTCTCAAATCTCTCTATTCTGCCTCAATTTCTCTACTGACCTCCATTCTCTCATTTCCAACTGCTACTCAGACATTTCAAACTGGTTGTCCAGGAAACATCTTAAATTCTCTATGTCCAAAATGAACTCATTATCTTTCTTCCTTAAACCTTCCTGTCCTCCTACCTTCCTTATTATTCTTGAGGGTAGCACCATTCTCAGGCTCACAACCTAGTAATCATCCTGGATTCCTTCCTATCTCTCACTCCACCCCCATATCCAAACAATTTGTAACATCTCTCCAACATGCCCCTTTCTCTTCTCTAACACAGCCACCACTCTGGTAGAGGCTCTCATTACTTCATGCCTTGATTTCAAAGGCCTACTGGTGGTTCTGTCTGCCTCAACTCTCTTCAATCCATTCCCCACTCAGCCATGAAAGTGATTTTCCTAAAATGCAGGTCTGATCATGTCACACCCCCCCACCCCCCACCCTCCACCCCCAATTCAATAAACTCCAATGGCACCCTCCTGCCTCCAGGAACAAAACAAAATACTCTAGCATCAAAGCCCTCCATAACCTATCTGCCTCCTATGCTTCTAGTGTTCTTACACCTTACTCCCTACCATGTATTCTTTGATCTAGGATCATTGGACTTCTGGCTGTTCAAGCAAAATACTCCATCTCATCTCTCTCTGCTCTTCCATTTTCTTTGGCTATCTCCCATGCTTAGAATGCTCTCCCTCCTCTGCTATGACTACTGAGCTCCCTGACTTCCTTTAAGTCTCAATTAAAACCTCACCTTCTACAGGAAGTTTTCTCAAACCCTTCTTAATTCCAGTACCTTTGCTCTGTTAAATATTTCTTATTTATCCTGTAGGTAGCTTTCTCTATAGATTTTTTTTTTGCAAGTGTCTCTCCTATTTGATTGAAATCTCCTTAAGGGCAGGAATTGTCTTTTGCTACTTTTTGTATCCCCAGCACTTATTAGCACAGTGTCCGGCACATCATAGGCACATAATGCATGTTTATTGATCCATCAATTGAAGATCCTTGTCCAATGATTAAGGGTACATATTGCTGGTGGAACTTTATTATATTAGTGGTGACGATCTTGCCATAAAGTGGAACCAGAAGGAAACTAGAACCCAGAAGAAACTGCAACTAAATAGAAATATTGATGTCAGATATTCATTGGAGAGGTAAAGAAAGGAGCTGGTAGAGTTGGTTTGTTGTATATCAAGATATTTTGTCTTTTCATATTGCAGTAATAAAAATAAACATTTGCCAAAAAAAAGATCACCTTGAAATAATTACAGCTTATGCACTAGCATCAGTGACTAAGGATGAAGAACTAGAGAAATTCTACAAAGAACCTACCAAATTAAATCAAAATACGTTTGAAAATGACTTTAATAGAAAGGTGGGAAAGAGTGAAGATGGTAAGAAATGTATGAGGAAAAAAGGAACGAGAAAGGCCTTAGACTTTGAGATTACATAGAAGCTTCACCTACTAGGTGTCTTCCTTCTAAGTTCGTCATATCATGAATACTTTCTTCAAGAAAAAACATGGTAGGCATTGCACATAGCAATCAAGAAATAACATTTCAAAAATGAAGTAGATTATACTTTGATGGACAAAAAAAGATTTATTAAAAATGTGGAACTTAAAAATACCTGTAAAGAAAGACTCTCAACAAATTCTAGAGTAGCAGAAGCCACAGAACAATTGAGTGGAGATTTCCAGCTCAGGGTGACCTGGAAGGCCAACAGGAAAGGTCTGTCACACCAGATGCAGAGCCCAGTCCAGCCTTGGCCACACAGCACCAGGAGGAGAAGGATAGGAGCAGGCTTTGGAAATGGAATTCCTGGCAGCAGCTGTGGTTCGCAGATCCCTTAACCCACATATGACAAAGGTCAGTGAGAGGGCTTTTTCAACAAGAACAAGAAGGGAACAGGGCCCTCCCCTACCCCCAGCCCCAGGTGGCAGCAGGGGCTGCTGTGGTGGCCACAGCAGCAGGAAGGGTCCATTGTTGGAGTGGCTCAGCTTAAAGCCCCTGGGGAAACTGAGCAGCTGGTCTGCACCTCAGCCCCAAGTCCAGTCAGGGAATAAAATCCTCTCCCTTGATTGTGCCACCTTGGAGGAACTGAGAACTTACAGGTCCCCAGAGTATACCCTACTCTTGATAAAGGACCCAAAAGTCAAGTAACTGGTTGGTAAAATGCTCAGAAAAAGGAAAAAAAAATAAGACTATAGAAGGTTACTTTCTTGGTGAACAGGTATTCTCTCCCATCCTTTCAGATGAGGAAGAACAATGTTTACCATCAGGGGAAGACATAAAAGTCAAATCTTCTGTATCCAAAACCTACAAAATAAATATGCAATGGTCACAGGCCATGGAAAAGCTCAAAAAGAATTTTGAAAATCAAGTAAGAGAGGTGGAATTGGG
>JAQQSK010016074.1:0-10564 GCA_028658325.1 Potorous gilbertii | reverse complement strand
CCCCTAGAAACATGATAGGAAGTAGAAAAATAGAGCAGGTAGTTGTTTTTCACTCCCTATGCCCAGTCTGATTCAATTTATGTTATCATTTATCTACATTATTATATTATTATTTTCATATCTTTTCCTTGGGACCCCCTCTCACTTCAAAAAGAAAAAACAAAACACCTTAATTGGTCAAGAAGCACATGAAGTCCACATTTTCTCTTCCTTGTCTCTTTCAGAAACATAAACCAGTTTTCTGGTATGTGTGTGCCAGGATGTGGTTTGGGTGTGGCATATTTTCGGATTGTTCATTTGGTCTTACAGGAGGTAGGATTTGTAATGTGTGTGTTCATTCCTCATTGCTGAAGAAGACCATGCCATCAGAGAAGTAATGACATGACTTGCACTTGACTTTGTTTTGAGTGAGGGAGGGCCGTGCAGGTCACCAGCCTCACTTCTCCAGAGTCTTCTGAATTCAGTGATCAGATATTCATCAGGATGACTGGAGATGACCCAGGATGAGGCAATTGGGGTTAAGTGACTTGCCCAAGGTCACGCAACTAGTGAGTGTCAAGTGTCTGAGGTGAGATTTGAATTCAGGTTCTCCTGACTCCTGCACTGGTGCTCTATCCACTGCACCACCTAGCTGCCCCAGGATTTGGAATATGCAGAGGACAAGTGTCTATGCTGGCAATCGTTAGAGAGTGGGAATTTTTTTGGAGTTGCCACACTCCATGATATGGCTTCTGTGGGAGAGGATACATAATTACTTAAAATTGGAATCGATCAAAAAGAGACTAATGACTCTGTGAGACGTCAAAACAAGTCAAAAGAATGAAAAATAATAGAAGGAAATATGAAATATCTCATAGGAAAAACTACTGACCTGAAAAATAGATCCAGGCAAGATAATTTAAGAATTATTGGACTGACAGTGATGACTAAAAACAGAGCCTAGACACTATATGTTAAGAGATTATCCATGAAAACAGCCTTGATATCTTAGATCTAGATGGTAAAATAGAAATGGAAGAATTCCACCAATCATCTCCTGTAAGAGATGCCAAAGTGAAAACTTCCAGAAATATTGTAGCCAAATTTTAGAGCTCCCAGGTCAACAAGAAAATACTTCAAGCAGACAGAAACAGTTCAGAAGGGGGTTGAGCCAAGATGGTGGAGTAGAAAGATGCATATACTCTAGCACTTCCCCCACAGCCCACAAAACATCTGTAAAAAATGACTCCCAACAAATTCTAGAGCAGTAGAAGCCGCAGAACAACAGAGTGAAAGAGGTTTCCTGTCAAAGGTAACCTGGAAGGTCAACAGTAAAGGTCTATCTCACAGGACGCTGAGCAGAGCAGAACCCAGCCCTGGTCACATGGTACTGGGAGGAATAGAACCTGAACAGACCTCCGGGGCAGAGTTCCCAGCAGGGAGGGTCCCAGATTCCTCAACCCGAAAGCAACAAAGAAAGCTCCAAAGGTCAGTGGGGGAGGGCTTTCCCAGATGGGTGAGAGTGGAATAGGGTTCCTCCAGCAATAGCCCCAGGCCACAGCAAAGACATGGGCAGCAGACTGCAGGCAGCTACGGTGGCCAAGGAAGCAACCTGGGTCCATTGTCCAAGCAGCTCAGCTTAAAGCCTCTGGTGGTAGGGAGCAGCTAATCTAAGTCTCAGCCCTGAGTGATGGCCCCACCTCCACCCAAAGGCCTAGGGAATTGAGCAGCTGAGTTGAATCTCAGCTTTGAACATGATACTGGGGAGATATTGGGCAACAGGACCATCCTCTTGACAAAGGATTCAGAAGTCAAGTAACTGTCCGGGAAAATGCCCAAAAACAGGAAAAAAAAATAAGACCATAGAAGGTTACTTTCTTGATGAACAGATATCTCCTCCCATTCATTTTGGATGAGGAAGAACAAGGCATACTGTCACAGGAAGTCAAGGTCCTGCCTCCAGTATCTCGAAAGTGAATTTAAATTGGGCTCAGGCAATAGAAGAGCTTGAAAAGCAAGTTAGCAGCCTGTTAAAGGAGAACCAAAAAATGCTGAGGCAAATAACACCTTTAAAAAGAGGCTAACTCGATTGGAAAAAGAGGTCCAAAAAACCAATGAGGAGAAAGAGTCATTAAAAAGCAAAATTAGCCAAATGGAGAAGGTTCAAAAACTCACTGAACAAAATAGTTCTTTGAAAGAGAGAATTAAGTTCAGAGAAATGAATGACTATGAGATAAACCAAGCAGTTAAAAAACAAAACCAGTAGCTTAAAAAAAATAGAAGATAATGTAAAACATCTCATTGGAAAAACAACTGACCTGGAAAATAGATCCAGGAGAGATAATTTTAAAAATTATGGGACTACCTGAAAGTCATGATCAAAAAGAGCTTAGACATTATCTTCCATGAAATTATCAATGAAAACTGTCTTGATATTCTAGAACCAGAGGGCAAAATAAATATTAAAAGAATCCACTGATCACCTCCTGAGACTCAAAGGAGAAACTCCAAAGAATATTGTGGCCAAATTTCAGAGTTCCTAGGTCAAGGAGAAAATACTGCAAGCAGCTAGAAAGAAACAATTCCAGTATTGTGGAAATACAATCAGGATAACACAGGATATGCAGCTTCAACATTAAAGGATCAAAGGGCTTAGACTAGGATATTCCAGAAGTCAAAAGAATTGGGATTAAAACCAAGAATCACCTACCCAGCAAAACTGAGTATAATATTTCAAGGGAATAAATGGTCATTCAATGATATTGAGGACTTTTAAGCATTCATGATGAAAAGACCAGAACTGAAGAGAAAATCTGACTTTCAAACTCAAGAATTAAGAGAAGCATGAAAACGTAAGCAAGAAAGAGAAATCATAAAAGACTTCCTAAAGCTGAACTGCTTATATTCCTACATGGAAAGAAAATATTTATAACTCTTGAAACTTTTCTCAATATTTGGGTAGGTAGAGGGATTGTATATACACATACACACACACGCGTGCATATAGACAGAGAGTATAGGCTGTGTTGAATCAGAAGAGATGATATCCCCCCAAAATAAAATAAAATAAAAATTAAGGGGTGAGGGAGGAAAATACTGGGAGGAGAAAGGGAGAAATGGAATGCGGCAGGACTCATAAAAGAGATAAGAAAAATCTTTTTCAATGGAGGAGAAAAGGGAGAAGGGGAGAGGGGAAAATGAAGCTACTCTTTCCACATATGGCTTAAGGAGGGAATAACATTCTCACTAAATTTGATATGAAAATCTATCTTACACCACAAGAAAGTAGGGGAGAAGGTGACAAGTGGGGTGAGGGGAATGATAGGAGGGAGGGCAAATGAAAGAAGGGAGTAACTAGAAATAAACACTTTGAGGAAGGGACAAGGTCAAATGAGGGAATAAAAAAATAAGGGAGGATAGAGTATGATAGAATGCAATATAGTTAGTATTACACAGCATGATTATTATGGAAGTCTTTTGTAAAACAACACATATTTAGTCTGTATTGAATTGCTTGCCTTCTAAGTGGAGATGGAGGGGGCAGGGAGAGAAGTTGGAATTCAAAGTATTAGAAACGAATGTTTAGAATTATCATTGCATATAACCAGGAAATAAGAAACACAGGGAATGGGGTATAGAAATTTATCTTGCCCTCCAAGAAAAGAGAGAAGATGGGGGTAAGGGAAGGGTAGGGTATGATAGAAGGGAGGGTACATTGAGGGAAGGGATAATCAGAATGCAAGGTATTAGGGGGTGGGGAGAGGGGACAGATGGGGAGAAAAATGGGACATGTTACAAAGTGATGTAAAAGCAATTAGTATTAAAACAATTGACTGAATTAATTACTGAGACTAAATCAGAGACATCTTTAGTTTGGGGAAAGAATTTTAGTCTAAGTTTCCTAGAGGCAGGTAAAAGGGTAAAATTTGACAGTTTTGGAAAAGTTAAAGTTTTAATGGTAAATTTGATTTTATGATTGTTATTTAATCAGGAACTAGAACATGTATAGAAAAGCCACTGGAGACTTGCCTCAAAATATTTTCCTTACCCCATGTGAAATTATAGTCATATCTGAAACCTGGTTATTGGAATTTGCTATATTAAGATGCTATGGGACTATTAAGTGACTGCTCTTCTGAGTCTAACTCCAGGTATGGATAGCAAGAAAGGCAGTCTGAGCCTCTGATCTATGATGCCAGTAAGCCTGTGAGATGCTGGTATGAACTGAAAAAGGTGATCTCATGGGAAGGGTGGGCAAGTGGCTGTTCAGCCTGGGCTGAGGTTGGATTCTCCTGGCTCAATTTCCCCACTGACACCCGGCAGACTTTAAACCTGACTGAATGCAAATTGACAATCTACTCCTGCCTGAATTGACATGAAGTTGAGGAGATATTGTTTCCCTGCAATGTCCCTACTCTTGGTGGCAATTTCCTATAGTCAAAATGTTTGTAAGCTTTAATACGAGATCTATTAAATTTTAGATTATTGGTAGGGGAACATCCAAAGTTAAGTCTAAAATTAAGCTATTAGGCTTAGAACTTTAGATCAACAACAATAATTTAGGGTCCTTTAATTCTTAGTAATAGTGTGGAGACAAGTAAAGGGACTGTAAAGTTAGCATACATAGTTATTATTTGTATCTCAGTTGGTTAGTGTTAAAAAAAATTCGTTTGTGGTCTATATTGTAAATGCTTTAAAAGAAGTATCACCTGATCAAAAATTGGAGTTGTTTTATGTGATATAAATTGTGTTAAAAATGAAAAAGAAAAAGAAACAATTAAAAAATGTGGAGCCACAGTCAGAATCACATAATGTTTAGTGGTTTTCACATTAAAGGAGAGGAGAGCTTGGAATATGATATTCCAGAAGGCAAAGAAACTAGGGTTACAACAAAGAATCACCTACCCAGAAAAATGAGTATAATCCTTTAAGGGAAAAATAATATTTAATGAAATAGAGGATTATCAAGCATTCCTGATGAAAAGACAAGAACTGACCAGAAAATGTGTCATTCAAACACAAGACTCAAGAGAAGCATGAAAAGGTAAATATGAAAAAACAAACATTAAGGACTCAATGGAGTTAAACTATTTACATTCCTATATGGGAAGATGATACATGTTACTTTTAAGTATTTTATCATGTTTAAGACAGTTAGAAGGAGTTTACATAGAAAGAGGGCATGGATATGACTAACGTGAAAATGTGTTTAATAAGAATGCATGTGTAGAACCCATGTAAGATTGCATGCCATCTTGGGGAAGAGTAGGGAGGAAGGAGGAGAAAACTTGGAACTTATAAAGGTGACTGTTGAAAACTGAAAACAAATTAATAAATTTGGGAGGAAAAAGAAAGAGGGAATTGGTATGAATTGATTACGTTGGGATGATTTCAAAAAAATAAAGGGGTGAGAAATAGAGAAGAACTAGAAGAAGAATGGGAGAGATGGGATAGGGAAAATTATCTCACATAAAAGAGACACAGAAAAAAGAACTTTTACACTGGCAGGAAAGTGGTGTGAGATGGTGGTCAATGCTCAGGCCTCACTTTCATCAGAATTAGTTCAAAGAGGGAAGAATACATACATATATATATATATATATATATACATACATACATATATATGTATGTGTATGTGTGTGAATATATATGTACACACATACACACACTTAGTTGGCAACAGAAATATGTCTTACCTATAGGAAGTAAAGAGGAGAGAGGAAAGAAGGGAATGATAAAAGGGAGGGCAGATTAAAAGGTAGTAGTCAGAAGCAAAACAGACTTTTGAGTAGGGATGGGATGAGACAGAGAGAGAGAGCTGTAAATGTGAATGGGATGAGCTCACTCATAGAATGGAAACAGACAGTAGAATGAATTAGAAACTGGAATTCAACAATATTTTGTTTGCAAGAGACTTACTTGAAACAAGGACGCACAGAGTCAAAATAAGAAGCTGGAGAAAAATTTTTTATGCTTCACCTGAAGCAAAAAAAGCAGGGGTGGCCACCATGATCTCAGAAAAAGCAAAAGCAAAAAGAGACCCAATTAACAGAGATAATCAGGGAAATTACAATTAAGAAGTATCATAAACAGTGAAGAAATAGCAAAAAAAATTTACCACAGGTTTCTCTGATAAAGGCCTCATTTCTCAATCACACAGGGAAATGAGCCAAATTTAAAAAAGGAGAGTCACTTTCAACTGATAAATGGTCAAAGAATATAAATGGGCAGTTTTCATAAGAAGAAATCAAAGCTATAAATAGTGACATGAAAAATGCTCTCAATCACTATTGATCAGAGAAATGCAAGTTACAACAACTGGGAAGTACACCTCATACCTATCAGAAATGACAAATGCTGGAGGGGATGGGGGGAAAGAGATCAACTAATGAGCTTTGTTGGTGGAGGTCTGAACTGATCTAACCATCCTAGAGAATAATTTGGAACTATGCACAAAGGGCTATAAAACTGGGCATACCCTTTGATCTAGCAAAAGGTCAAAGGAAAAGGATCTATATGTACACAAATATTTATAGGAAGTCTTTTTGTGGTGACAAAGAATTTGAAATTGAGAGGATGTTCATTAATTGGGGAATGGCTGAACAAGTTGTGGCATATGACTGTGATGGAGAACTATTATGGTATAAGAGATGAGGGGGTGGTTTCCGGAACAAAATGTGGCAGCATATGAACTGATGCTGAGTAAGAAGAATCAGATCATTGTGCATAGTAAGAACAACGTTGTAATGGTGATCAGCTATGAAAGACTTGGCTGTTCAGATCAACTCAATGATCCAAGACAATTCCAAAGGACTCATAATGAAAAATGCTCTCCCTAACCAGAGAGAAGTTGTGTTCATCCTTCATTTTCGAAGAAGACCATGGCATCAGAGAAATGATAATATGACTTTCTCTGGACTTTGTTTTGAGTGAGGGAGGACTGTGCAACCTCACTTTCTCCTCCTAGCAGTCTGGATCCAGTGACCAGTTATTCATCAGGATACCTGGAGATGGCCCAGGATGCAGTGGGGGACCTTGCCCTTTTAAGGTATTCACTTGGAGAGAGGCAACACCCATTGAGTGAATAGGCCTCTTTAAGAAGTTGTCAGGAAATGACCCTTTTAAGGAGCAAAAGAATAAAATATAACTAAATGAAGCTGGGTGGGAAAGAGAAACTGTTACTACTGGTAATCACTCTAAGCCAGCCATGAAGTGGAACGTGAACACTGAAAATGAAAAGCATTTTCACTAGAGGCCCTTCCACAGATTCTACCTGAAACTGAGGCCTGGAGTGACTAATGACCATTGTATGTGCACCCATAGGTGCACAAGGACAAAAAGTGACAAGTCCTTCAGAGACCTTACAGTCCAAATCTTTTATACAATTTGAAAGGAAACTGAGTCCTAGAAATCTGGATAGCTCAGTGTAAGATCTCCAGTAGGATCCAAGGATTAAAAATGTCAAGGATTTCAAGAGCTTTTCAGCCAGAGAAGTGATGAACTCTGAATGCAAATTGGTGTGTAATTTTCTCACTTGATTTTTTAATTTTTGCAATATGGTCAATATGGAAATATGTTTTACATGATTTCACACTTATAATTGCTTGCTTTTCTCAGTACATGGGAAAGGATTTGGAGGGAGGGAGAGAATTTGGAACTTAAAATTGAAAAGAAATGTTAAAAATAAAGAAGTAATTCATTTGTGGGGGTTTTTAAATACAACACATAAAAGGAAGCTAGAAGTAACAAGTTAGGGGAAGGAGAGGAAAGTGTCATGGCTATGGGATGGTAGAAAAGTTGGGAGTGGAGAACCAGATTAAATAAAGTAAAAGCCCCCCAATCAGAGACTAGGATCTCAGAGGAGTCAAATTCCAATAGGAGAATCCAGAGCTAGGATGGCATCACCTAGACATGGCCAGAAAATGTAGAATGGGCCCTGACTGGGCTAAGTAAGGAAAAAGCTGACCAATCAGAGCTCAAGTCCCCCAAGGCATAACTCTGGGTTCCAACAGGAGAAGGCCAGAGTGCAAACCTCAGTTTACTTGTTCCTCCTCCCCTCCATACTCAATCCCTTGATAGCAACTATCACCACTATGTGGATAATTCCCAAATCTGTCGCAAAATCCCTGAACTGTCAGTTGAGCCCCAATCCCATATCCTTAGCTATCTACTGGAGATTTCTATTTGACTATTCCATCATCACTTCAAATTCAGCATGTATAAACCCCAAATAATTTGATTCTCCACATATCAAGAGCAACAGAGAGAGAGAAAGACAGAGGGGGGGAGAGGGAGAGAGGAGAAAAGAAGAAGAAGAAGAAGAAGAAGAAGAAGAAGAAGAAGAAGAAGAAGAAGAAGAAGAAGAAGAAGAAGAAGAAGAAGAGGAGGAGGAGGAGGAGGAGGAGGAGGAGGAGGAGGAGGAGGAGGAGGAGGAGGAGGAGGAGGAGGAGGAGGAGGAGGAGGAGGAGGAGGAGGAGGAGGGGGAGAAGGAAAGGAAAGAAGGAAGGAAGGAAGAAAAAAGGAAGGAAGCAAGCAAGGAAGGAAGGAAGAAAACTCACATTCCCAACTTCCTTTTTGTTTCTGACATGGATTAATATCCTCTTTGGAAGGGCAACCACAGGACAATGAAAAAGTCCAGAGGACCATATATCACTGGGGAAAATGGGAAGAGTGAAGGAGACTTCTTTTGACGATAGGCATAGGTACCAGGGTGAATGGGGCAGAAATGGAAACTACAATCATTTCACAGCATCTTGCTGGCTTAACAATGTAGGAAGCTCCTAACCACCTAGCGGCCTAATAGTCGGCTGATCTTGTCACCTCATTCGCTGCTGTAATAATTATTTTCTCTCCTTTGATAAAAGACTCTGCTGTTTTGACTAGAAGGATTTCACAATTGTAAAAGTATCTGATCTTCTTCTATGCTTTCCTTGAACAGGGAGTGTTTTTATTATTTTCATAATAAATGTTTCTATTTGAATTCCAAAACCTCCTCTTCTCTCCCCTGACTAATCCTCCTCTTCCTCCACCCCCATCTCTCCTGTGAAATGCTTTTATTTTTCTAACCTAAGTTGCCACAGAATGCTGCTGATTGTGTACACTAGGAGGGTCTGAAAGGTACAACTCTGTGCTCTGGGAATCTGAATGGCCATCAGACTGTGAGATTGCCTGGCTAGAGGCATGAGCTAAAAAGTTATTTGATAGGAACTCCTGCAAACTAAACCCAATTCAGGCAAAGACAGCTCAGCAAAGACACAGAACCGTAGGTTATCAGAGCTGGAATTGTCTCTCAAAGTTCACTTAGTCTCTTCCTTTCACAGATGAGGAAACAGGCACAGAAAGAGTAGCGCACCTTCTTGGGGCTGCAGGGTACATGTAAAATGAAAAGGTTGAACTAAATAATCTCTAATAACCCCTCCAGTTCTGATACTATGTGTCCTTCAGTGATCTTGCAATCTTAGTGCTGAAAGGACTTAATTTATTTTTATTTGTTTTAAATAAATTTATTTATTTAACTTTTTACATTCATTTTCATAAAATTTTGGGGTCCAAATTTTCTCCCCATTTGTCCCCTCCCTCCACCCCAATACACTGAGCATTCTAATTGCCCCTATCACCAATCTGCCATCTCTTCTATCATCCCTCCCTTCCCTTGTCACCCTCTTCTCTTTTGTCCTGTAGGGTCAGATAACTTTCTATTCCCCATTACCTGTATTTCTTATTTACTAGTAGCAAGAACAATACTCAACAACTATTCCTAAAACTTTGAGTTCCAACTTCTCCCCATCCCTGCCTCCCCACCCATTCCCTTTGGGAAGGCAGGCAATTCAATATAGGCCATATCTGTGCAGTTTTGCAAATGATTTCCATAATAGTCATGTTGTGTAAGACTAACTATATTTCCCTCCATCCTATCCTGCTCCCCATTGCTTCTATTCTCTCTTTTGATCCTATCCCTCCCCAAAAGTGTTGATTTCAAATTGTTCCCTCCTCCTATTGCCCTCCCTTCCATCATCCCCCACCCTGCTTATACCCTTCTCCCCCACTTTCCTGTATTGTAAGATAGGTTTTCATACCAAAATGAGTGTGCACTTTATTCCTTCCTTTAGTCAAATGTGATGAGAGTAAACTTCATGTTTTTCTCTCAGCTCCCCTCTTTTTCCCTCCATTGAAAAGTTTTCTGCCTGCCTCTTCTATGAGAGATAATTTGCCCCATTCTATTTCTCCGTCTCTCCTCCCAATACATTTTTCTCTCACCGTTTACCTTCATTTTTTTAAGATATGATCCCATCCTATTCAATTTACTCTGTGCTCTCTGTCTCTGTGTGTGTGTGCATGTGTGTGTGTGTATGTGTGTGTGTGTGTGTGTGTGTGTGTGTGTGTGTGTGTGTAATCCCACCAACTACCCAGATACCGAAAAGTTTCAAGAGTTACAAATATTGCCTTTC
Organism: Potorous gilbertii; assembly: GCA_028658325.1. NCBI lineage: Eukaryota > Metazoa > Chordata > Mammalia > Diprotodontia > Potoroidae > Potorous > Potorous gilbertii. The sequence goes on along the minus strand of JAQQSK010016074.1, from coordinate 137 downwards.
CATGTAGGAATGTAAACAGTTCAACTTTTGTAAGTCCCTTATGACTTCTCTTTGCTGTTTACTTGTTCATGCTTCTTCTCATTCTTGTGTTTGAAAGTCAAATTTTCTTTTCAGCTCTGGTCTTTTCATCAAGAATG
>JAQQSK010016073.1:0-10564 GCA_028658325.1 Potorous gilbertii | reverse complement strand
CTACTAGGAAATTAGAAATACAGGTAATGGGGAATAGAAAGTTATCTGGCCCTACAGGACAAAAGAGAAGATCGGGTAAGGGAAGGATGATAGAAGAGAGGACAGATTGGTGATATGGGTAATTATAATGTCCAGTGTATTGGGGAGGAGGGAGGGGAGAAATGGGGAGAAAATTTGGGAACCCAAAATCTTGTGAAAATGAATGTAAAAAGTTAAATAAATTTATTAAAAAAAAAAAAGATGATGTCTCGAATCTTTTTTGATCATGGCTTTCAAGTAGTCCCATAATTTGTAAATTGTCTCTCCTGGATCTATTTTCCAGGTCAGTTGTTTTTCCAAGGAGATATTTCACATTATCTTCCATATTTTCATTCTTTTGGTTTTCTTTTGTGAATTCTTGTTTTCTCAGAAAGTCATTAGCCTCCATCTGTTCCATTCTGATTTTGAAACAACTATTTTCTTCAGTGAGCTTTTGAACCTCCTTTTCCATTTGGCTAAATTTGCTTTTCAAAGCATTCTTCTCCTCACTGGCTTTTTGAACCTCTTTTGGCAATTGAGTTAACCTATTTTTCAAGGTGTTTTCTTCAGCATTTTTTGAGGTCTCCTTTATCAAGGTATTTACCCGTTTTTCATGCTTTTCTTGCATCTCTCTCATTTATCTTCCCAGTTTTTCCTCCACCTGTCTAACTTGATTTTCAAATCCCTTTTTGAGCTCTTCCCTGACCTGAGCTCACTGAATATTTTTGATGTTTGGGATAACAGAAGCCTTGACTTCTATGTCTTTCCCTGATGGTAAGCATTGTTCTTCCTCATCTGAAAGGAATGGAGGAAATATCTGTTCACCAAGAAATTAACCTTTTATGGTCTTACTTTTTTTCCCTTTTCTGGGCATTGTCCCAGCCAGTTACTTGACTTCTAAGATTCCTTTCCGCACCAACCTCGACTCCACATCCACCCAGCTAGTACTTGGGGTCTGAGATTCAAATGCTGCTTCCTATCCTTAAAGCCTTCATCGGGGGCAGGGCTGCTATTCAATGCAAGATTAAATTCAGGTGCTCACGTGGGGCAGGGCCTACTCCCAGGCTCAGTTCCCTCAGGGGGTTTACGTGGAGAATTTCAACAATGGATCCTAGCTCCTACCTGCTTTAGGTGTTCCTGTCAGCTGCTGCCTCCAAAGGGGGCCCGAGTTATGGAGACATCCCGCTCCCCTCTTGGTCAGCCAAACAGGCCCTCTCACTGAACTTTGAGCTGGTGGGCAGAGGGAACCACTCGGCCAGTGGACATTCTGTCCCAGAAGCCTGAACTGATCTGCTCCTCCAAGGGCCCCGTGGCCAGGGCAGGGCTGGGCTCAGCTCTAGGTCCGGTATGAGATGGACCCCAGGTGTTGGTTTTTCTGATCTCTCTGGAGCATAAATCTCCTCCACTCCATCGTTCCAGGGCTTCCACTGCCCCAGAACATGGCGAAAGTTCCTCCTTACAGATATTTTATAGGCTGTGGATTCGGGAACTAGCGTTTGTGTGTCTTTCTGCTCTGCCATCTTGGTTCCTCCCCACAAATTCGACAATCTTAATGAGATTGATGATTATTTTAAAAAGTCTAAATTGCCCAGATTAACAGAAGAGGTAAATGACCCCATCTTAGAAAAAGAAATTGAACAAGCCATCAATGAGCTCCCCTGGAAAAAATCTCCAGCACCAGATGGATTTATAAATGAATTCTAACAAACATTTAAGGAACAGTTAATTCCAATATAATATACAATATTTGGGAAAATTGGGGAAGATGGTTTCCTCCTGAATTCTTTTTTTAATACAAATATGGTTTTGATACCTAAACCAGGAAGAGCCAAAACAGAGAAAGAAAATTATAGACCAATTTCTCTAATAAATATAGATGCCAAAATTTTAAATAAGATTTTAGCAAAAAGAATACCACAATTTATCATGAGAATAATGCATCAGGATAGGGTAGGATTTATACTAGAAATGAAGGGCTGGTTCAGTATTAGGAAAGCTTTTAGCATTATTGATCATATCAACAACAAACTAACAGAAACCACATGATTACCTCTATAGATGGAGAAGAAGTTTTGAAAAAATACAACACTCTTTCCTATTAAAGACACTGGAGGGCATAGGAATAAATGGAACGTTCCCTAAAACAATAAGCAATACCTACTTAAAACCTTCAGCAAGCATTATATGCAAAGGAGATTAGCTAGATGCATTTCCAATAAATCGGGGGTGAAACAAGGCTGTCCATTATCATCACTGTTATTCAATATGGTACTAGACATATTAGTTGTAGCGATAGGAGAAGAAAAAGAAATTGAAGGAATTAGAGCAGGCAAAGAAGAATCTAAGTTATTACTCTTTCCAGATGATAAGATGATATACTTAGAGAATCCCAGAGTTTCAAGTTAAACACTACTTGAAACAATAAATACAATTTTCACTTCTAAGAATATTTTAATAAGTTGACTTTTTTTTCTAATTAGCCTTTTAATCTTAGAGTAAGAAACTACAGAGGTAGAAGTGTCCTCAGGGGTTCTGAAAAATATTCTGTAGTCAAAAGGCATCCCTTCTGTAAGAGTCATTTAGCATTTGCTTAAAGACTTCAAAAGAGAAGAAAGTCTTTTTTTTCTCAAGGCAATGCTTTTTACTTTTGTTCAGCTTTAAATTCTTCCTCACTTCAACTTTAAATTTGCATATTCGTAATTTCTATCTCCTGATTCCGTCCTTGGTATTCAAGCAGCACAAATGCAATAATTTCTACATATAGCAGACCTTTGCATTCTTTAAGAGAGCTATATGTTTTCTCAGTCTCATTTTCATGCTAAACATGCCCATTTCCTTTAATAGATTTTAGCATGACTTGCCCTCGAGGACATTCACTTTCCTGCTTGCCTCTTTTATATGCTCTTCAGTTGAGCACTCATTACATCTTATATGGAATTTATTCCTTAATACTCTTTCCCTTACTGGGCATGTTTTTAATCAGAAGGAGAGTCACCAGTCTATTTTTCAGTTTTCTGATGACACCAACACTTAATACCTAATTTTTTTCCTCTTTTCCAAACATATTCATTTACTTTTATTTGAAATCGTACCATATTCAAGTTGTATGTAGTAGTGTCCCCAAAACCAAGGACAATGACTAACAGTCAACCCTGAAATTTTTGTTGATTGATTTTTTTTGATATTTTGTGGTTTTGATTGTCTTATGTATTGAACTTTATATTTTCAGGAGGACTTCTACTAAAATTGGTTTAACAAAAAAAGTCATGGTGACAGTGGAAAATATGTAGATTATTGATGAAATCTAAATACGTATTCAAATTCATTTTTCGCATTTATTTATTGTAAAAGGTATAGTGCACAATAACAGTCTTGCCTCTACAGGCAGTCAGACTCAGAAGCTCTTCATAAATGTTACTGACTTGTGAACTTTCTGACCAAGGCTATTCTCATCTAGGATTCATTTTATTCATATGTTCAATTATCCAACTTTCTAGGACTTTTATTTCCTTTTCCAACTTTCCAATCAATCCAAAGTTTCTAGCCCAGGTAACTTGTGTACAATATACCAATTAATTATAAGTGAATTTAGAACTTTTACTTCAAGACCTGAGATTTTTATCCTGGAAAAATATTAGGATTCCAGAATTTTGGATGGGAGATATCATCCAATAATGGCAGAGGCAAGCTAGGTACTAGTTGAGAAAGGTAGTTCCTTCTCTATAGAGAAAGAGGAATGGACAAAAAGTCAGATGAGGAGAGGTGAATGGAAGTCTGTGAATAAATACATCGATCTTTGGAAAAAGCTAAATTAAGACAGAAAGAGAGGGATGAGTATGAAATTCTTGGTGGTGAAATTAAATCCAAGGAGGAAAGTTCAAGTGAAAATCAATTATACTAGTTTCCATTTACAATAGGTGGTACTCACTTTTTATTCACTTATTATTAACCACATTTAAGTTCAAGTAACTTGCCTATGATCATATGTCCAGTGCCCTTAGATTGTTTCATTTGATTTTAGGTTAATTATTAAATTATCCTGCACTACAATGCCTCTCAAAAAATTATTATAGTTTTAATAATAATAGCAAATGATTCAATTTTAAATGTGTGTCATTATATAGGGGTGTATACTACCTATAACAGTAATAGGAGTAATTCATAAATTCATGGACAGCTTCTCTTTTTTCTTGGCTCTGGCTGATCATAGAGGAGAAACAGTGGTACCATTAACTCTGTTCCTGTTATAATAAATAAGTTAATATAATGAATAAAGAAAGGACATTTACTATTTTGATTTTTGCAAAGCACTTTACATATATTAACTCATTTAATCTTCATAATATTTCTGTCAGACAGATGTTATTATGATCCACATAAGCATGAGGAAACTGAAATACAGAGACGGGCCAAATGACTTATCTGGGGCCACATGGCAAGTAAGTGTTTGAAACAAGAACTGAATGAAATTCTCTCTGTCTGCAAGCTTTGCCCTCTGTCCATTGTAGGAGCAAGGTTTCACTGAAGAAGCAAGGATGCTGAAAAAGTAGGAAGACAGAGGCTGCCCACACCGCCTGTGTGTTCAGTCCTATTTCGCAGACGCTAATCAAAAGTTGGAGATTGAATCCTCATGCTTCTCAAGTATAAAACATTGACACTTCGCTGGTATTGAAGAGATTACAGAAGTGCATGAGTTCTTACAGGTGCAATTCAATACTCTGGAGTTCAGACTTATAGATTCTTTATGCTGGAAGTGATACTCTAGATCAGTGCTTCCCAAACTTTATGATCTCAGAACTCCTTTACAATCTTAAAAAATGGTTTGTACTCCAAGAGCTTTGGTTGATATGGGTTTTATTTGTTTATATTTGTACATTAAATACTTATTTTAATTATAAAATAGTTCAACCTTATGAACTCCTTAAACTTCTCAGGGACGCCACGTCCCGAAACCATATTTCCAGAACTGGTGCTCTCATATGGACCATGGTTGTGATTCAGTATCATGAAGAAACAAGGGTTTTAGGAGAATAAGTTGTGCAGCCAATGCTTAGATAATTTAACTTGAAGTATTTATGATTGTTCCTTCTGCTACGTATCAACATCCAATGTCGCAGGAGTAGGGAAGTAGGAGCAACATGGGACAAGCATCTTCCCCCTACCTTGGACAGCAGCTGACACCTCTGACTAAAGTAACCCTGGGATGCTTTTTCTAGAGATTTGTAGATCTTTAGGCTGTTTTGCAGGGAAATCTTACAGAAAACAGTCCAAAAGTGCATTGGGCTGCAGGAAGTCTTAGATGCTTGCTCTCTCACTGGAAAAATATTGTTGTTCAAGGATAGATTGAAAAATATGGCTGCTGATGTTCATAACAGCTTTGGAAACCTGTGATTCTGCTGTTGAATACTTCAATTAAATGTCTTGAAAAAATTAGAAATTTTAGAGATTCGTGCTAGAACGAGACAAGATCCTTCATTTTCCTCTAAGTTGTGAGAGTGAGGAGCCCTTGACTCAGGAGTGATCCACACACTATGCTCAGTTTTTCAAGTCTGCTTTATAGATGGGCAAAGAATATCTTCAAAGTTTCTTTTTTTTGCATTATGAAAATTCCTTTGAGATATATAGTGGACTGGAAAAAGGAATGTCGTCTATACTTTCATCTCCTACTTGACACAGGTCTAGTTTCTTTGGTTGATTATTACATGAAAATATGGAGAGGGACACTTCTTTGCAAAGACTTCAATGAAATCTAATTGTGTATTATTGGAAGTCCCAGGAGGTTGACCATTCATGACTGGACTGTTCCACTGAATGTGTTTTTGTTGCCTGTGTGCTGGCTGCAAAATGTTACTGCCTCGTGAGGTTCATATCCATCACTTCTTTACTCTCCTGAGTTTTGTGTTCCACGTACCGTAGAAAAGTTTTGACAACAACTGAATAACCCTCAGAAATCAGGACTCTATCTCTATACACTAGGGAATTAATTATTTCTTCTGTATCCATCTTCTTGAGGAGGTGTAGGTGTTCTCAGAGGATTGATTTCCCCTGAAGATGTTCTATATTCTCAAGTCTTCAATAGTGCATTCTCAGTTCTCTTTTTATGGAAAGCCTATTACAACTTCATTTTAAATAATTTCAATGAAACAAAAGTGTAGTCAAGAGGTTGTCCATTATTCTCTTGCCTTCCTGGAAACATTTCTCTCCTACCAAGATTCAGCTATCAATTTTTCTTGCATAAAATTCATGCAAAGGTATTGATTAAGGATAAGTTATTTTGATGAAGTGCTCTGATCTTTAAACTGCTTGAACCGGATGTTCTCCAGTGGGACCTATTCCTTATTCCTCGAATAAGCCTTTGAATTGAGTATGGGTAAGTGAAGGTTCTCTGCCTCTCCTGTCCCTTTCGAATTTTTTCACTCATCCTGAAAGATGGAAGATTTCATACATAAAAATTGTAACATACCTGTCTCAGATTTACAGTTCAAGTCATATAAAAATTCAAAACAAAAGGAGGGATTTTCATATAACCAGCATCTCATGTTTTAATATTAAAAACAAATTTCAAAAATTATCTGCAATGTAATGCTGAAGTTTTGAGAATACATCAAACTTCCTTAAATTTCTAAGAATTGAATACCATAGAGTCAAATTTTGGAAGACAAAAAAGCAAATTGTCTCCTGGTTTTTCGGTAAAAGGTGAATCATTCTGTTACTCTGGTTCAAAGATACAAAAAGGTTATGAACTTTTAATGGGTTACACTTTAATGATCAAAATGAGGAAGACAAATATTGCTCCTTTATCTCATTATTGCAAAGTAAATGTGAAATAAAGACTTGCTTATTTCTGCATTACCACTTCAATAGATCAAGAATCACCCTGAGCTAATTGGTGTCAAAATTGACTCACCAATTGCAAGAAAAAAGAAATACGTTCTAGACTCTTTCCAATATTTTCAGAAACTTTCTCAGACTTTGAGTATTTAACTTCAGGCAGTGGAAATTTTTCTCCTCTTTTTTCTTTTTTCTTATTTGTAAAAGGCTTCTAGTTGAAGACATTTTGTGAAGATTCAAGGTCAATTCTCCTCCTTGCTGTCTTGTCACTAGGGAGGTCTTGGATATCAGAACTCTAGTGACCCACCATACCCAGATCTGCAATATTCATTCCACATAAAAGTGCAGCAATCTCCATGTTTTCAAGGTGGTGATTTCATTTTCATTTGGAGACATAATTTTCTTGTTTGCTATGTTTCATCAAATAGACGATTAGAAGAGATTATACTTATTTAGCACTTTAAATCTGGCAAAAATAATTTACCTTTTTAAAAGTTCATTGGATCTTTACCACAACATTTGTGAGATAGTTTATTATCACGCAAATTTTGCAAATTGCTAGACAGAGATTAAGTGTACTACAGGCTCATACATATCATAAGTCTCTAGGACAGGGTTTGAACTCAGTACTTTTAGTCTTCATATCATTTTCTTTTTTTCTTTGCTGCATTATGATGCTCTCTGAGAATGCCCAAAGAAATCACCAGAAAGACAGTATACCCTAATAGGACTGATTCAGAAACTTATGTATTATCTAATTTTATTGCTGAAATGACAACGGCTCTGAGAATGTGAGAAAGGAGCTTGGGTAAAATAAAAGAGTTAGTCTGTGATCATGGCAGGGTATAACCAAGCTCCTTGAAGTCAAATCGCACTAGCCTTTCCGCATTGCTAGACTTATTTAAGGAGTAAACAATTTGTAACTAGAGTACTGAGGTCCAAATCCTGGTTCTGCGATTAGACCTTAGACAAATCTCTTATCCTGTCTGAGTCTGTTTCTTTATTTGTAATATTAAGGAATTTGGTTAGAATCAGTGGTGTGGAAACTGTGACCTTAAGGACACAAGAGTCCTCTAAGTCCTCAATGACGGTCCTTTAACTAAATATAAATTTTACAGACATTAATAAAAGGATTTGTTCTATGGGGTTTGGAATCGAAGGGCACATTTGAGGATCTAGGGGACCACAGGTTCCCCCTTCTGGACCAGATGAGCTCTAACATTTCCAACTCCTATCCTAAGATCCTATGAGGACTCAGAGGGTTCATTCTTTATTTTCATTATTGTTTGCCAGAACTTCCTATTCCAGGCCTCTGATGTATTTTATTGAATTCATTCAAATAATTTAGGTTGTAGAGTACTTATTAGTAGCCCACTCTGTGCCAGTCATTGTGTTAGCTTCTAATGGCACATATACGAATAGACAAACACAAACAATTTCTGCTACCAAACAGCCTACATTTCACTGGGAGAAAACTGTGTACAGATAAGTCAATCCAAAATCTATACTAAGGCAATATAAAAGGGTCACTAACCACAGGAAAAACAGGAAGGTTTGAGTTTAGGAATTGGTACCTAATTCCAATATTTAAGGCCATCAGGGATTCTCAGACCAAATGTCGGAAATAGACCATATGAGACTGGGAGACCAGTTTACACAAAGGCATGTAGATTCAAGATGGAAGACCCTGGGTAGTAAAATACATGTGATCAGTGTGCCTGGAATGTAGAATACAGAAGGTTACAAATGTGAAATTCATCTGGAAATATAAAGTGGAAGGCAATGGTAAAAAACATGGGATGCCAAACCCCACCCTCCTCCCACATATACACAGACACTCACACAGAGCAGTGGGAATCCAGTGAAGGTGAAGGTTCTGAAGCTTAATAATAACAAGGCAGATCTGTGCTCTAAGAATAACAAGCAATTGCATAGAAAATCCATTTTCTTAAGGAAGATCCTTTTCTTTTTCCCTTATTTTTAGTTAAGATTTTAAGTTCCAAATGTTCTCCCCATCTTTCCCCTCCCCCCACCCCAAAAATATCCATTCTGATTACCCCTTCCCCCAACATAACTTGACACCTATCACCCACCTCCCTTATCCTCTACCTTTCCATTTTCTTATATGGCAAGGTAGATTTCTACACCACATTGCCTGCACACCTCCTTTCCATTTGCATGTAAAAATAAATATTAACTTTCATTTTTAAAACTTATGATTCCAACTTCTTTTCCCTCCTCCCTTCCCACCCATAGTCCTTGAGATGGTAAGAAACTTTATACAGGTTATACGTGTATACTCATGTAAAACACTTCTAAAATAGCCAAGTTGTGAAAAAGTAGCTATTTTTTCCTCTATCCGAACTTGCTACCCATTGATTTTATTCTTTCTTTTGACCTTGTCCTTTCAGAATCATTCCATTCTTCTATTTGCCTTCCCTTCTATCAATCCTTCTATGGCTCTGGCTTATCTCCTATCCCTTTCTGTCCTATAGGGTAAGATAGATTTTCATACTCAATTCAGGTTTCATGTTATTCACTCTGTAAGCCAAATTTAATGAGAGTAAGTTTCACTCTTTCCCTCTCACCTCCTCCCCACCCCTTCCCCTTCATTGCAAAAACTTTTATTTGCCTCTTTTATGGGAGAGACACTTACTTCCATTCTATCTGTCCCTCTCTCCTCACAATATATTCCTCTCTCAACTCTTATTTTAATTTTTTTTTAGTTATCATCACTTTCTATTCAAATCACCTTGTGCCCTCTGTGTGTATATATATATATATATATATATATATATATATATATATATACACATATATATATATGCATGTATATATATATACGTATATATATATGCATATATATACATATATACACACACACACATACATATACATACATACACAGAAACATATATACATAAACACATATATATTATATATAATATGTATGTATGTATGTATACAGGTATGTATCGATATATGTGTGTGTGTATATGTATGTGTGTATATATATACATATACATACATAAGTACACACACACACACTAACATATATATATATATATATATATATATATATATATATATATAATATGTATATTTGTAGGTATGTATATATTTTCTCTAACAACCCTAATGCCAAGAAAATTCTCAGGGGATACAAATAATATCTTTATACGTAGAAATGCAAACAGGTCAATTTTGGTAAATCTCGTGATTTCACTTTCCTGTTTAACTTTTTGTGTTTCTCTTGATTCTTTTATTTGAAAGTTAAATTTTCTTTATATATACATATATATATATATATATATATTTTTACTTCTAATATACATTTACTATTTAACTTTTTACATACATTTTCACAAGATTTTGAGTTCTAAAATTTGCTCCCCATTTGTCCCCTCCCCAACCCCAGTACACTAAGCATTCTAATTTCCCCTATCACCAATCTGCCCTCTCTTCTATTATCCCTCCCTTCTCTTGTCCCCATCTTCTCTTTTGTCCTTTAGGGCCAGATAACTTTCTATTCCCCATTACCTGTATTCTTTATTTCGTAGTAGCAAGAACAATGCTCAATAGTTCCTAAAACTTTGAGTTCCAGCTTCTCCCCCTCCCTCCCTCCCCACCCATTCCCTTTAGGAAGGCAGGCAATGCAATATAGGCCATATCTGTATAGTTTTGCAAATGACTTCCAAAATAGTCGTGTTGTGTA
>JAQQSK010016072.1:0-10564 GCA_028658325.1 Potorous gilbertii | reverse complement strand
GTACCTGGTTTCAGGGAAGTCTAACAAGGGAAAGGCTTGGGGATAGTGTTGTTCCCTGAATTGTTACTACATATATATTTTTATTACTATGATGGATTTGGCTTTCTAGTGTCTGAATAAATGTTTTGGTTCTGTCTTCCATATGGAGAGTCTGCAGTATTTCACAGTTCAGAATTGCACCAAGATATTCATGGCTGCTGTAGGTGCTATGAATATTGAATTGGCACAGCAGATGTTAGGAAGAGTTGGGCACAAATCACACCTCAAACAGCTGTAATTTTTTTTAATCTGGGTAAGCCATGTGATTTCTATGAACATCAAGCTCCTAATCTATAAAATGGGGGTACTAAAATCTTCAACTCAAAAGGACTATTGTAATGACACACTACTTACTCTCTCCCAGAGAAACACAGGGTACATTGTATTCTCAGCATTTTAGTTGTGCTAAGGGGCAGTCAGAGGCTTTTGCTGTTATTCACTTGTTTCAGTCATGTCTAATTTTTTGTGACCCCACATGTGGTTTTCTTGGCAAAGACATTGGAGTGATTTGCCATTTCCTTATCCAGCTGATTTTACAGTTGCATAAATAAGGCAAATAGTGATTTGCCCAGGGTCACACAGCTAATAAATGTCTAAGGCCAAATGTGAACTCAGGAAAATGAGTCTTCTTAATTCTAGACCAGGTATTCTCTCAGTTCCCAATTTTGCATATGCCTTCATTTAACCAATTAATATTCATTAACTTTAAGAAAGAGGTTTTTTACGTAAGGTATGGCAAGAAAAGACTCACAAACATTCTTCCAATACCTGGGACAGTCTTCCCTAGACCATATTGGTTTTTGGTGGGAATGGATTCAGATCAAATGTAGCATAATATAGCACTAATCCTACCAATTATACTTTCAACTGAAACATCACCTATGGATTGATAAGCTTCTGTAACTGGTAGACTGATCTTAGGTCACTGCAAGGTATCACTATGTGATTAGCTTGCTAAGAGAGTTGAGCATGAATGCTGTTGCTATCCTTCCAGGTGGCTTGCCCTTCTGACTTTTTGAAACTCACAATTTTGTTGCTATCTTTAAACTCTTTACTTTAAAAACAGGAAAGATTTGGGGGGGGGCACAGATGGAGGCAACCAGAGGACTGAGCTTACACACCTCCTACCGATTGTTGTCCTTGCTTCTCACAAAGGACCAAAATGACATTACTATATTAGACTCAAGTTATAGTATGTCCAACTGTGGCTGATCAGACCAATACAAACTCTGGGACAAATAATTCATGTAAATATTTTAGGAGGATTCTCTAAATCTGCGCCTTTTGAGTGCCTTTTGAGCTACTTTGCTTCTGTACAGAAACACCTTCTCAAAGATCCCATCTAAAGTTGGAAGACATTTGTGGCTATGTCAGACCATACATACATAAATATCATTTAGGCATCTGTGTGAAGGGTGAATTGGAGAAAGGAGAGAATGAATAACGAATATTCTCATGTTTGAACAGAGAGACAAACTCAGGAGTAAATCTAGAGGTGAGGAAGAAAATCACTGGTGGAAAACATCTAGGAGCTACCAAGAATGTAGTAGAAGGCTGAATAAAATCTTTCCAGTCCTTTCATTATTATTGTAAAGAGTAGATATGGTTTTGCTCAGACATACAGTCATAATCATGCCCTCTCCCCCTTTTGGTCTGTCAGTCAATAAAAATTTACTAAGCACCAACTGTGTGCTGTACACTGATAAACACAGAGTATACAAAGAAATGTAAAAGACAGCCCCTGTTCTCAATGAACTCATAGTCCAATGGGAAAGACAATATGTAAACAACTTTGTATAAATAAGTTTTGTACAAGATAAATTAGAAACAATCAACTGAGGGAAATCACTGGAATTAAAGGGGATTAGGAAAGGCTTCCTGTGGAAGACTGTGGTTCTTCTCTCTTGAATGAATTTTGAGGACAACACTAAGTGTGAACATTTTTTTAAAATCTTATATTCTGAATGGAGGAAACAAAGTTTATCAAAAAAGCTGCTAAGGCAGGAAACTATTATTAACTACCATGGTAGCTCTAATAGGAATTCAGAAATAGAGTATTTATGATGCGTGAGGAGGCATCAGGAAGGCACAAAGATTTTCAGTGTATTTTGGAGGTGAAGTAGCATTAGACAGAAGAAAAGATGTAAGAAGGACATTTTATATATTGGGATGAAATGTCACATTTCATTCTGTAAGATTTGAAATAAATTTATAACAACTTAAAAATTGTTCATCAGGCAAACTACTAATTGATTTAAAAAAAGAAACTTCAATATATTTGAAAAAATGTATGTGTGTATACATACATAAGTGTGTAAGTGTGTATATATGTGTGCTAGTGGAAAAGAATAGTTCACAATATTCTAAAGAAAATGAAAAGTGATACAATTCTTGATATATTCAAAGGACCCAGTTATTGGGGGAAGGACTTACAATAAAATTTATTATTTTCCCTGGGAAAACTGGAAGCCAGCATGGAAGAAAGAAATAGCTATATAACAAACATTAAAGGTCACATTATTCAAAAAAAAGAGAGAAAAAAGTAAGATATCACTTCTCATATGCATGAATAGGCTAAGAATTTGTGACCATATAGAGAATAGAGAGGATCACAGAAGACAAAGTTAAAGTTTTTTATTCCAGAAGGTTTTAATTTTTTATCATTTAATAGTATGTTTTAATTATATGTAAAAATGTTTTCAACTTCCAATTTTGTAACATGATGGTTTTAATTTTTCTCCCTCCCTTCTTTCCCTTTCCCTGACTAAAGATAGCAAGCAATACGATATAGGTTATACATGTAGAATCAAGCCAAAAATATAGATAGATAAACAGAAAGATATAAATATATCTATCTATATCTATCTGCATCTATCTCTATCTTTATATCTATCTATATCTCTAGATATTTTTTCTGTCTCTCTCTCTTTCTATCTATCTATCTACTTACCCCACCCCTATTCCCACTGGAAGCAGAGTCAAACCTTGACAAAGAGCTCAAAGGTCAAGTATTTGGCTGGGAAGATGAGCAGACATAATAAAAAATAAAAAACTCACAATACAGAATCTTACTTTGGTACTTGTGTCACTTTGGTAACTGTGATGACGAAGAGGGTTAAAACATACAACCAGAAGACAACAAAGCCAAAAGTCATACATGCAAAGACTTCAAGAAAAATATGAATTGATCATGCCATGGAAGCAATCAAAAAGGATTTTGAAAATCAAGTAAGGGAAGTAGAGGAAGAATTGGGAAGAGAAACAAGAGTGATGTCAGAAAATGATGAAAAAATGAGTCAACAGCTTGCTACAGGAAACCTCAAAAATAGTGAAGAAAATAACACCCTAAAAATAGACTAACCCAAATGGCAAAAGAGGTTCAAAAAAGCAGAATTGATCAAATATAAAAGGAGGTCCAAAAGCTCACTGAAGAAATTAATATCTTCAAAATTAGAATAGATCAAATAAAAGCTAATTAATTTATGAGAAGCCAAGAAATTATAAAATAAAACCAAAAGACAAAAAAAAAAAGACAATATGTAATATCTCATTGTACAAGAGGCTGACCTGGAAAATAGATCTAGGAGAGATAGTATAAAAAGTATTGGACTACCTGAAAGCCATGATCAAAAAAGGGCCTAGTCTTCATCTTTCAAGGAATTATTGAGGAAACTTACCCTGACATTCTAGAACTAGAGGATAAAACAGAAATTGAAAGAATACACCAATTGCCTTTTAAAGCGATCCCATAAAGAAAACTCCTAGGAATATTGTAACTAAATTCTAGAGTTCTCTGGTCAAGGAAAAAATACTGCAAGCATCCAGAGAGAAAGAATTTGAGAATTGAGAGAAAAATACAATCTGGATAACACAAGATCTATGAGCTTGCACTTTAAGGGCTCAGAATATAATATTCTGAAAGTCAGAGGAGCTAGGATTAAAACCAAGAATCATGTACCCAGCAAAATTGAGTGTAATACTTCAGGGGAAAAATGGAAATTCAATGAAACGGAGGACTTTCAAGCATTCTTGATGAAAATATCAGAGATGAATAGAAAATTTGACTTTCAAACACAAGAATCAAGAGAAGAATGGCAAAGTAAACAGGAAAGAGATATCATATGAGACTTATTAATGTTTAACTGTTTACATTCCTAAATAGAAAGATGATATTTATAACTCATGAGGTCTTTCCCAGCATGAGAGTAGTTGGAGGAAATAATAAATAGATGGATAGATAGATAGATGGATGGATGGATAGATGGATGGACTGATCAATCCATTGATAGATAGATGATAGATAGATAGATAGCACAGGGTGAGTTGAATATGAAGGAATGATATCTAAAAAATAAAATTAAAGGGTGAGAGTGGAGGAGAAAGGGTTGATGATAGAAGAAAGGGCAGATTGGGGGCGGGGTTATTCAGAAACAAATACTTTTGAAGAGGGACAGGGTCAAAGGACAAAATAAAATAAGTGCAGGGAGGATAGAATAGAGGGAAATATAGTTAGTCTTTCACAACATGACTATTATGGAAGTGTTTTGTATAACTTCACATGTATAACCTATATTGAATTGCTGCCTACTCAATTAGGATGGATGGGGAGGGAAGAAGGGAGAGAATTTGGAACTCATACATTCAAAAACAATTGTTAAAAATTGTTTCTACATCCAAATGAGAAATAAGATAGACAGGAAAAGGGGTATAGAAATCTATCTTGCGGTATAAGAAAAGGGGAAGGGGATAAGAAGCAAGGGGTATTTGAAAGGAGGGAACACTCAGGGAAGTGGTAATAAGAATGCATGCCATCTTGAGGTGGAGGAAGGGAGAGATGGGAATAAATTTGGAACTCAAAATCATGTAGAAACGAATGTTGAAAACTAAAAATAAATAAATTGAACAACTGAAAAAAATAAACATGTTGGCCAGGAAAAAAGAAAGTAAAAAATATTGGTTTCCCAGCTTTCTGTTTCCCCTTCGAATCTTGTTTGCATTGGTTTTGTTTGTGTAAAACTTTTTTTAATTTAATGTAATCAAAAATATCCATTTTGCATTTCATAATTTAATCTATCTCTTGTTTGGTCACAAATTCTTCTCTCCATAGATCTGAGAGGTAAAGTATTCCTTGCTTTTCTAATTTTCTTATAGTATCCCCCTTCATGTCTAAATCATGTATCCATCTTGACCTTATCTTGGTACAGTATGAGATGTTATTCTATGGCTTTTTTCTGCCATACAGTTTTCCAGTTTTCCCAACAGTTTTTGTCATACATTGAGTTCTTGTCCTATAAGCTGCAGTCATCAGGATATCAAACAGTAGCTCATTACAGTTATTGAGTATTATGTCTCATGTACCTTACGTATTCCTCTGATCAACCACTTTGTTTCTTAGCCAGTATCAAACACTTTTGCTGATTACTCCTTCATAATATAGTTTTAGATCTGGTATGGCTTGGTCCCCTTCCTTTGTAATTTTTTTTCATTAATTCCCTTGATATTTTGGATGTTTTGTTCTTCTAGACAATTTTATTATCATTTTTTTTCTAGTTCTATAAAATAATTCTTTGGTGTTTTCATTGGTATGATACTGAATTAGTCAATTAATTTAGGTAGAATTGTCATTTTTATTATATTAGCTCAATCAAAGAAAAATTATTTTTCCAATTGCTTAGATAACGACTATTGATTTAAAAGGTGTTTTGTAATTGTGTCCATATGGTTCCTGGCTTTGTTTTGACTGGTAGACTCCCACATATTTTATATAATCTAAAATTATCTTAAATGGAATTTCATTTTCTAACTCGTGCTTCTGTGCTTTGTGGTAATATATAGAGACGATGATGATATACGAGGTTTTATTTTATATCCTTCAACTTTGCTAAAATTCATCCTTCAAATAGTTATTTTTTGGTGGATGCTATCAGTATGCTATCATGTCACCTGCAATAAGTCTTAGCTTTGTTTCTTCATTGCCTGTCTAATTCTTTCAATTGCTGTTTCTTTTCACTGCTAAAACTAACATTTCTACTACAAAACTGAATAATGGTGGTGATAATGAGCATCCTTGTTTCATCTCTGATCTCATTGGGAATGCTTCTGATTCATCCCCATTATATAGATTGCTTTCTGATAGTTTTAGATAAATACAACTTTTCATTTGAAGGAAAATTCCATTTATTGTTAGTATTCTAGTGCTTTTAATAGGAATGGGAGCTGTATTTGTCAAACGCTTTTTCTGTACCTACTCATATAATCATACGATTTCTTTTAGTTTTGTTATTGTTATGATCAATTTTGCTGATAGTTATCCTAATATTAAACCAGCCCTGCATTTTCAGTATAAATCTTATCTGATCATAGTGTATAATTATCATGATAAATTGCTATAATCACGTTGAAAATATTTTATTTAAATTTTTTACTTCCATATTCATTAGGCAAATTGGTCTATAGTTTTCTTTCTCTGTTTTGGCTCTTCCTGGTTTATATGTCAGCAAAATAATTCTGTCATAAAAGGAATTTGTTAGGACTCTTTCTCCATGTATTTTTTCCAAATAGTTTATATAATATGGAATTAAGTGTTCTTCAAATGTTTAGTAGAATTCACTTGCAAATTCATATGAATCTGGAGCTTTTTTTCTTAAGGAGTTCACTGATGGTTTATTTAATTTCTTTTTAAAAATAAAATGAGGTTAAGGGTTTTATTTCCTCTTCTGTTATTCTGGGCAGTTTATATTTTTATAAATGTTCATCCATTTCATTTAGAAAGTCAGATTTAGCTACTCAGTGCAGCAGCAGCCCTTCTTTTTCCACAGTGGTCAGCTACAACCCCCAACTCCCCAGCAACCATATCGAAGGGACCCACAGTTGACATTGATCTTGGCACCACTTACTCCTATGTGGGAGTCTTCCAACATGAGAAAGTGGAGATTATTGCCAATGACCAAGGAAACAGGACCACCCCCCAGCTACATTGCTTTCACTGACACAACATTTAATTGGCAATGTTGCAAAAGAATCAAGTAGCAAGGAACCCCACCAACACAGTTTTTGATGTCAAACTTCTGATTGGTCACATATTTGATGATACAGTTGTACAGTCAGACATGAAGCACAGGCCTTTTATGGTGCTGAATGATGCAGGCAGACCTAAGGTCCAAGTGGAGTAGAAAGGGGAGACTAAAAGTTTCTACCCAGAAAAAGTGTCTTCTGTGGTCTTGACCAAGATGAAAGAAATTACTGAAGCTTACCTTAGGAAGACTGTCACAAATGCCTTCATCATAGTACCAGCCTATTTCAATGATTCCCAGCTTCAGGTCACTGAAGATGTTAGAACCATCGCTGGTCTCAATGTGCTCCAAATCATCAATGAGCCAACTGCTGCTGCTATTGCTTATGGCTTGGACAAAAAGGTTGGTGCCCAGAGAAATATGTTGATCTTTGACCTTGGAAGTGGTACTTTTGATGTCTCTGTTCTTAACATTGAAGATGGTATCTTTGAGGTCAAGTCCCCAACTAGAGACACCCACTTGGGTGGGGAGGACTTTGACAACCGAATGGTCAACCTTTTAATTCTGGAATTCAAGCAAAAGCACAAGGAGGACATCAGTGAGAAGAAGAGAGCTGTTCGCTGTCTTCGCACCACTTGTGAATGTGCAAAACGCACCCTCTCTTCTAGTATCCAAGTCAGTATTGAGATTGATTCCCTCTATGAAGGTTAATCATCATCATCATCATCATCTAATATCATAATAATAATATCATAATCTAATCATCAATCTCTCAAGCCCATTTCAAAGAGCTGAATGCTGATCTCTTCCATGGCATACTGGACCCTGCGGAAAAGACCTTAAGAGATGCCAAGCTAATAAATCACAGATTCGGGACATTGGCCTGGTGAGTGGTTCCACATGAATTCCCAAAATGCAGAAGCTTCTGCAAGACGTCTTCAATGGCAAGGAGCTCAACAAGAGTATCAACCCTGATAAGGCTGTTGCTTATGGTGCAGCTGTGCAAGCTGCCATTTTATCTGGAGATAAATCTGAGAATGTGCAGGACTTGTTGCTGTTGGAGGTCACTCCTCCTTCCCTTGGAACTGAAACTGCCAGTGGAGTTATGACTGTTCTGATCAAACCTAATACCACCATCCCCACCAAGCAGACACAGACATTTACCACCTATTCGGACAACCAACCTGGTGTTGGTTTATGAAGGTGGGAGGGCAGAGACAAAGGATACCAACCTGCCTGGCAAATTTGGGCTCACAGGAATCCCCCCAGCACCCAGAGGTGTTCCTCAGATTGAAATGACATTTGACATCGATGCAAATGGCATTCTCAATGTTTCTGCTCTGGATAAGAGCACAGGCAAGGAGAATAAGATCACCATCACCAATGGTAAAGGACATCTGAGCAAGAGAGATATTGAGCGTATGGTCCAGGAGGCTGAGAAATACAAGGCTGAGGATAAGAAGCGGAGAGACAAGGTGTCTTCCAAGAATTCTCTTGAATCTTATGCTTTCAACATGAAGGCTGCCATGGAGGATGAAAAACTGCAAGGCAAAAGTGGTGATGAAGACAAACAGAAGATCCTTGACAAATGTAATGAAATAATCAACTGGCTGGATAAGAACCAGACTGCTGAGAAGGAAGAATTTAAGCATCAGCAGAAAGAGTCAGAGGTCTGCAAACCCATCATTACCAAGCTGTACCAGAGTGCAGGGGGCCCAGCGGGTGGAACAGCCCCATCAGGAGGTGCTTCTTCTGGATCCACCATGGAAGAGGTGGACTAAACAACAGAACAAAGCATTCCACACAGCTTTTCCAAAAACTTGAAGGACTCAAAATTTGTAGCCAAGGCAGTAGCAGTTTAAAAATAACATTTAAGCTGCTGTGTAAATCTGGGCATTCTGAATACTTGAATATGTGCAGAGGGAGAGAAGTGAACCACATTGCACTTTATCAGTATTGTAAACAAGTGCAATGCAATTCTTGCCCTGGAGAATAAAAACTATTTAAAATTGGCACCATAAAAAAAAGTCAGATTTAGCAGCATATTTTTGACCAAAATGTATGTATAGATAGATATGTGTATATATGTATATGTATATGTGCGTATATACATATATATACATACACACATATGTATGTGTGTATATACATATACAGATGAACATACATGTACATACACAGAAACACATACATATACATAAGTACCTATAATCATACTTATATAAAGATATATACATTCATATGTATCTTTCTAAGACTATACTATACTTGGTCGTTCTCTCTCTTTCTGAGGGTGGGTATCATCTTCCACTGATAGGTCCAAGTCTTTCCATTGTTTCTAAGTCTACCAACTCATCAATTCCAACAGCACAGCATTATGCTATCTACTTATTTTAAATACTCTAAAACTATATTGATTAACATGGCTGACATAATGAAGTTGCCTTGTTTTTCTAAATTGATTAAGTCTATTTTACCTTTATTTCTGTCTGGGATCGTGATTACTAACCTTGTTTTTTTTCTGATGATTTCTACCACTCATCTGTTTTTTATGTTTGTGTGTTTCTTTTTTTCCTATTTTTCTTGAATTCTACCTACAATCTTGGCCTCCTATTACTTAACCTTCCCCCTCCAAAGTTCCCTTCCTTATCCTCTCCTCACCCACTCTTTCTCCTTAGCTTCTTTCTATGTGAATTTAAGACTTTTATCACCTTCCACATATATTTTTATTCTCTTTTTATACCACTGCATTAATCTAGACACCCTTTGTTACCCACCCCATCCTGTTCCCTTACCATCTTATTGCTTTATACATTTTAGAAGACTTTTATTCCCGTCTAAATGCATATGTTCTTCTTTAACTCAGATCATATGCAAATAAGGTTCCCTCTAAAAATCTCTCCCTTATCCTCTCTCCCCAACCTATTCCCTTACCCTTTTATTTTTTTCTGAACTTAGAAGATTTTTATACTTCCTAGAAATATTCAAATTGTTACCTCTTTAACCCGTTCCCAATGAGAGTAGGGTTGCAGAACTACCGGTCTTCACCACTGGCCACATCTAATTCCTCCAGATCAGGTTTTTCTTGTTGTACCTCATTTGAATAAGATAATTATTCTTTTCACCTCTTTCTAAATGATTTTACTTTTTAGACTCATATCATACTCAATCTACCTCAATCTTTCTTTTGAACTACTCAATAACTAATAACAACCTTATACGTATGTCATGTATCATATAACAAATCAGCATCTGTCCTTATTGAGTTTCTTGTAATTGGTCAATTGGTCTTTGATGAGCTATATTTATATTTATAAATGTTTATAAAAATAGAAACATTTATATTTCTCTTGGAGTTAATATATCAGATTTTCTATTAAATTCAATATCTCTTTTAATTTGTTCTATTTTTGCTTTTACTCTGCAATAGGATTGCTAGCCCTCCTTTATTTTTTCCTTCAGTTAAGGCATATCTTCTACTTCAGTCATTTATCTTTATTCTGTGTGTGTTA
>JAQQSK010016071.1:0-10565 GCA_028658325.1 Potorous gilbertii | reverse complement strand
CCCAAAGGGAATGGGTGGGGAGGGAGGGATGGGGAGAAACTGGAACTTAAAGTTTTAGGATCAACTGTTGAGTATTGTTCTTGCTACTATGAAATAAGAAATACAGGTAATGGGGAATAGAAAGTTATCTGGCCCTACAGGACAAAAGAGAAGATGGGGTAAGGGAAGGGTGGGATGATAGAAGAGAGGGCAGATTGGTGATATGGGTAATTAGAATGTCCAGTGTATTGGGGAGGGGGGAGGGGACAAATGGGGAGAAAATTTTGGAACCCAAAATCTTGTGAAAATGAATGTAAAAAGTTAAATAAATTTATTTAAAAAAATAAAATAAAATGAAATAAAAATAAAAAAATAAAAAAAAAGTACAAGCGAAGCTTAAAGAGATACAGGATTCTTAGTTCATTAAGAACACAGATGAAGTTCAGTTTTATGCTGAAAGAAATCCAAGTACTTTTATGATAACCTGAGAGCTATTTATGGGTCAAAGACCTATGATGCATCTCAGCTACTCAGTGCCGATAGAGCCACATTGATTATTGATAAGGACATGATCCTAAGAG
Organism: Potorous gilbertii; assembly: GCA_028658325.1. NCBI lineage: Eukaryota > Metazoa > Chordata > Mammalia > Diprotodontia > Potoroidae > Potorous > Potorous gilbertii. The sequence goes on along the minus strand of JAQQSK010016071.1, from coordinate 10,005 downwards.
GTGGTACAGTGGATAGAGCACCAGTGCAGGAGTCAGGAGGATCTGAGTTCAAATCTCACCTCAGACACTTGACACTCACTAGCTGTGTGACCTTGGGCAGGTCACTTAACCCCAATTGCCTCATTCTGGGTCATCTCCAGTCATCCTGATGAATATCTGGTCACTGGATTCAGATGGCTCTGGAGGAGAAGTGAGGCTGGTGACCTGCACAGCCCTCCCACAGTCAAAACAAAAGTCAAATGCAAGTCATGTCATTACTTCTCTGATGGCATGGTCTTCTTTGGCAATGAAGGATGAATACACACACACATCCTAGAGAGGTGGGTTGAACATTTCTATAGTGTTTGCAAGAGACTGTCATTAATCAATATTTAAGCCATTGACTGTTTACTTTGAAATGAATCCCTCCCTAACTGAAGTTCCAGCTGAAGAAGAGGTTTTGAATGCCATTTTTGAATGCCAGATACTCCATCAGCCAGCACCACACCAGCCACATGTGGAATCATTGGTTACAGCAAATGGGGAAGTTCTGAATACTATGGGTATGTTGTTCATTTACTTTGGCAGTATACTTTCCAGGAAAGTACATATTGATGATGAGGATGCATTGTCAGAGCTAGTGCAGTGTTTGGGAGGCTCTGAAGGAAAGTGTGGGAGAGCAGAGGTATTTGACTACCAAACTGCAGGTCTATAATGCTGTTATGCTGCCTTCAGTGTTATATGCCTGTGAAACCTGGGCATTATAACAGCACCATGCCAGGAAACTGAATCACTTCCATTTGAATTATATTAGAAAGATTCTGACGGTTGACAGGCAGAATGGGATACCAGACAATGAGGTCCTTCCTTGAACTAAACTACCAAATATTCAAACTCTATTGCAGAGAGCACAATTCTGATGGGCTGGCCATGTTCTAATGCCAAATGTATGCTTTCCCAAAAGACTACTATATGGAGAACTCACACAGAGCAACCACTCACATGGTGGTCAGAAAAGCGAGATGCAGACACTCTCAAGGTCTCTCTTAAGAACTTGAGAATTGATTGTGTGACACAGGAGACACTGACAAGGACCACTGGGCATGTATGCCCTCATCAGAAAAAGGGCCGTGATCTATGAGCAAAGCAGAATTGAAATAACTCAAAAGAAACAGAAGATACGTAAATTTAGAGAATCCACCCCAAATGTTCACTTGGACTATATATGCCCAACCTGTGGTGGAGCATTCCAAGGTTGTATTGGTCTAATCAGCCAAAGTTGGACACCTGTAACTTGACTAACATAGTCATATCATTTTTTCCTTTTCAAGAACAAAGGATAGCCGTTTGATGTGTTGTATCACACAGTGGAATGTAAAATCCTTAAGGTCAGGGAGTGCTTCACTTGGTCTTTTAATTTTTAGCCCCTTGCACATTGCCTAGCATACAGCAGAAACTTAGTAAGTGCTTATTGAATTGAGCTGTATCTGGCTAAAAACAAACAAAAAACTTAGTTCTTAATAGACATATTGTACCCCAGGCTAAGAGCCCCACTATTCCTGCATTTTCAGAAATACAAATTCCATTTTTGACACCACCTTGTTACCAGTTATTCACTGTTAATTTGTCATCACCCTTTTGCTTATAAATTCTCTATCTGCAATTAGAAGTCATGTTAAAAATATTTCCTGGCCTCTATTGTTTTCAGTTTCTTGCTCAGGTCTGTAAACCTCTAGAAAAATTTTTTAGGTTCCTTCTGGGGTTATCATTTGATTTCACATGAATCACCAGAAATGTGTAGGGGTAATTGGGTTAGCCAAATCTTGAGAAGCTTTGTCACATCTCAGATATATACCTTGAAATACATATTTCCCTAAGAGCTTCATTGGCGAGATCTCTCATCCCATAGCATTTTATTTATTCCTCTCATAAAACTTATTTGAATCTCATTTTGTGCCCACAGAGTATACATACTGCCTTGCATTTAGTAGTATTTGTTTACACATCTTGTTCCCCCAACAAATGTTTATCTCCTTGCAGTAAAGAGATTTTTTGAGCACCTACTATGCACAAGGAACTTTGGGGGATGCCAGAAACCATTACAAAAAAATATACTCAGGACATCTTGATTACCCTGTATCAGAATACAGTGAGATGAAAGGAGATAAATTGATCCTGGGGCACTTTGATGGATTTTGAAAAGAATTTTTTTTGGTTGCCACCACTGTTGCTTTAGTTGTTGCCATTCTTGTTGTTAGTTTTGTTGTTGTTGCATCATTAAAATCAAAAGGTAATTATCCTGCTCCCGCACTTGAAGTACACAGTGAAGCCTTGTTGATTAGAAAGTGACACCTTTATGCTAAATTCTCCCCAACTTTCCCTCATACTTTGCACTGACTTCAAATTCATTATGTTGATTGGATTAGATGATGCCTTGAGGTCCCTCTCAGCTTAAAGATCCTATGAGTCTGTGATTTAACAGCAGGACAAATCTGGGCCACTGTGGAAAATGTTTGCTCTTGTTTGAAATATGGGGCTATATAAAACTGTATGAATGACTCAGTGCAAAATTATTAATGCAACTGTACAGAAAATATAACTCATGTTTCCATCTCTTCTGTGAGGCTTTTTTTTTCAATCTAATCTTTCCCACACAAATTCCTCTTTTTTCTTCACTCTTCTAATTCACTCTACTCAATTCAGGACTATATATTATGTTATTCTTCAGTTGCCTCTTGTGCATCAATATTGTTTTTCTAACCAGACCATATGGCTTCTTGAGATCAGGGATCGTATTTTACACTTCTGTTGTGTGCAGCTCTCTTCACATAGTGAGAATTCAGGAAATTCTTTCCAGTTAATAAATTAATGTTAACCTCAAAAATGATAATAGGCAAAACTATGAAGCAGGCAAGGCGTACCTTTCCACTTTCCTTTCTAGATTTTTTATTCTCTTATGGAACCCTCTTTTCCCAAATCCTTGATGGTTTTCCTGAAGCTCTTGACCATATTGTAACCTTTGTTCTAAATGCATATATTTTTCTTATCTTCTCTTTCCAAACTTATCATTGACTAGTTGGTACCAGAAGAGAATCTAACAAGATAATGCTAATTAAGGTGATATTGACTTCTTAAAACTTAATGTTATTTGTCCTGGGGATATTAGCATTTTTTCCCACAGAGGAATGCTTAACTTAAAACAACACCTAGAATTGTAGAGCACTTTAAGGCTGTCAAAGCTCTCTTGTTACTGCAATCTTGTTCAGTAGGAAATGCAGATATCATAATTCACATTTTACAGAGGAGGAGAGTGATACTCTGGGAAGATGAGTTGCCCCTCTTTATGCAGTTAACAAGTAGGAGATTCTGGATATGAATCCACATACATAAATACCCTGTCAAGTATACTTTTTATGATAGAGTTCTGCCTCACTAAGAGAGGCAGAGTAGGCATGAGTGTAAGTGAAATATTTGGCGGACAAAAAGACCTTTTCCTAGGGCCAACATCAGATCCCAGAGGGACTACCTACTGAGCCTATGGGGAAGGTGAGTGCTGTATCGCTTTATACATCTCCTTTATGGATCAAGAGCATCCTGTTCTGTTGGGATGTACACTACTTCCCAACTTTACAGCCAAGAATCCTGATTTGAGAATCAAACTTGAAGTGTGCAGACATTCAGTTTACAAACTGAGGATATGTCTTCTTGTCTATAATTTTCCCATGCTCCTTTGAGTAAAGGGCAAGGGAACTCTCTGCTTGCTTCAATACAGAAAGGAAATATAATTAATAATGACAATACTTTTGAATGACAGATGTTTATAGGGGACTAGGAGAGGAGGAAACTTTCGGTAGTATAAACATCAACCAATACACAACATTCATACCACATTTTTCCAGAAAATGAAAACAAAGTCTCTAGGTGTACAGAAAATCAAAGTTCATTCTCCCTCCTTGCTCTGACCTGGTGCAGAATGACAACTCAGCTTTCTTGCCCCTTTCAAGATGATGCTGGTAAGGGACCCAATTAGTACCACTTTTCTACATTTCCTTGGAGAGTCTGAGTCAGATTTATTGAAAGCTGATGGTGTAATTTCCTCAAGTGTTTTAATTTAATCACCTGAATGCCTTTGCTAGTTGTTATTTAATGACTTTAGGGCCTGAGTAAATGCTAGGGGTCGAAATATCTCTGTGGCAAAAGATATCCTCTGAAAATCAGGTGCTTCCAGTTTTATCTGTGCTCACGGTTGATCATAGGTCTCAAGTCTCATTCTCCTGAGAGAGTCTTAAATCTTCTAGTCTCTGGGGCATCCTGACATTATATTGTGATTAGAGGCATTAGCTGTCACTTCTGGAGTAAAATCAGCATGAGCCAAAGGGGATTTTGCGTCAAGGTAACATCTAGAAGGTTCCTCTTCCTGAGGAAGACATAAGTTGCATTTTCTTTTTTTAATTAACTCTACCTCAACTCTCTGTTCCCTACCAGCCACATCGCTTTGTGGGGCAACTCTTCTCAGGGTCCTGTTATTTCATTGCCCCTCTCCTGGACTGACTTTAAAATTTTATGCCTCACAGGGGCAAGAACTAGACTCTCTGGGGATCAGGAGTCTTCATCTCCTGCTACCATTGTACCAGTTGTTGATCTAGCTTCTGCATACCTTCCACAGTAGACTGGCATCTAGGCTGGTCATTTCCATGGGGTTGGGGGAAAACTCTTTAAGGGCAATGCAGGGCTAATATCATGCTTTTTTCCAATAGAGATCTACTTCCTCGAATTACAAATTGTAATATTTCACCTACTGATACTTTCTAGCGGAAGTTGTACTTTTTTCCAGAACTTCTCAAAGTGTACCCCTTCTGCCATTCCCACAACTCCCATACTATCACCTTAGTTCATTTGGAGCATGGAGAAAGAGAATTCAATGACTATCTGAATATAATTCTATCCATGAAGTATTTGATTGCCTAGACACAGGGAGAATGCACAAGTTATTGTCTATCCTAAGACAAGTTGAGATCCATCTTCTAACTGCCCATGATAAGCTCAACCTTTTCCTTCTATTCCTAAGTGAGGGTGAAAAGGACTGGAAACTGAACCTTCCTGATAAGTATGCCTCAAAGAGGGAAGGCCCAAACTGGGTAAACCATGAATCCTCTGTGTCTTGCTCTTGGCCATAATAATGAAAACCAAATGTAAGTAGCAGGAATTGGGCAAGACACTTTCAAGGAAGCTGTGTTCTGACCTGTGATAGTCCTGATTTCTATGTGGGCTGTGAGATTGTTTTGAAGATGCTAAATGTGTCAGGAGTCAGAAGTATCCCTGCAGTAGCTCAAAACCAATGGCTATCTGTTTTTAGTGTGAGCAGTTTAAGGCTTCCCAAGCAGTGAGACTTTCCTGGCAAACCAGTTATCTTGTCTGCCCAGTGGCCCCATAGTTCAGCCATCAAGGAAGGCATCTGAGGAGGCACAACAGATGAATCAAAAGAGAAGGTGAGAAGGAGGAAGGAGACTGGAAGGAGAGGATTCTTTGTTAAGAATGAGATAACTCCCGTGAGACTTCAACAGGTTGGGTTGGGACGGCTTGTGCAAGCTTTCTAAATGAATGCAAATCCCCTGGGACTGCATCTGCAATGATTTCAATGCGGTAGAATTCCAGAAGTTCAAAGATTAATGCAAAAGTATGAAGTGAATGCAATTTAGTCTAAATTGCTTCGTTTGATCCTGCGACCCATGGGAATTATCCGTCACACGGACTCTGGATTGGTGACAATGAAAGCCAAATAGGCAGGCAAATGTAGAAGAAAGTTGCCTTCTCTTTGAACTAAAGAAAAAGAGTTCAAGAGAGGGACTGCGCCCAAATTTTACTCCAATCAGGCCTGTCTGCTCTGGGTACCAATTACTTCCCAGCAGTCATCCTTTGTACTCCCTTCCCTCAGTGACCATCTGCCAAGAAGGCCTCCTTATGGGGCTCATGTAGGATTACTTGAAAGTAGAAAGTTGCTTGTTCTCATTGGAAGGTCACTGTCATTTTTCTGGGCTTCTAGATCATGTATCACAGTAGTTTCTTATTTTTATTCTTCTTTTAATGTTGTACTTCAGCCCAATGCCCTGTAAATATTTTGAGTATGAGATACCACAGACCCTCTGGAAACACCTTGAGTCTGAGCACTGTATACATACACACTTAAACCACTTAAGTATATAGACATATATGTATATAGACATATGTGCAGATGTGTTATTGTTTAGTCATTTTTCAGTCATCTCTTGCTCTTCATGATCACTTTGGGAGTTTTCTTTGTAAAGATACTGGAGTGGTTTGCAATTTTCTTTTCACTGATGAGGAAACTGAGGCAAGTAGTACATATATAAAATCCCTATCTTATATATGCATGCATATATATGTATGTATACAGACTTGTATATGTACATATGCATGTATATATCCGTGTGTATATATACACACTATGCACATATATATGTGCATATATTTTTTTTTTCACTTTTCAAAGTCTAGAGCAAAAGACATGTCTGTTATTTCCCTTGGAATATGCTGATTATCTTGTTCAAACATTTTCATTTGTTTTTCCTTTTGGTTTATTTTGAAAGATATTATTGATATCTTCCTTTTATCACCTTCATTTCCAAATATATTTGTCTTCTTTCCTTTTATAACAAAGAAAAAGTTCAGTAAAACCAACTAACACATTAGTTTACCAGAAATATACAAAACACTCCAATCCAATTCAATGCAATAAACATTTATTAAGTGACTACTATATGCCTGACATTTTGCTAACTGCTGATAATATAATTAATAAAAGAAATACAGTTCTCACCCTCAAAAATCTTACAATCTAGTGCAAAGGGGGAGATACTTGTAACAGTAAGCACCCAAACATACACAGCGGGGCATCCTATCACAGCTTCTTAGATCTGCATTATAAAAGCAAAAGTAACTTTCAGAGGGTTGTTGAAGTGGACATTATTCCTCCCTGGAGCCCCTAGGTTGAGAAATATCTGTTAGGTTGCGGGACAGAGTTGGATAACCTGCCTAGCAACAGGCCTTTGTTGGGCCCCTGTCAAAACGTTATTCCCTCCCTGGGTTGCAAAACATCTGTTGAGTTGCTAACAGCTATTTTTCTGTTGAGTCCCCTCACATGGCAACAACTTGTGCCCCCCTGCCGGAACTGTTCCTGTTAGACCCCTTTGCCAGGAAACTACCTTCTGCTGGGTACCCCCCCTTTCTGACAACCACTTTTTGTTGGGTACCCCCTTCCTAACAACCATTCTCTGATTGGGTCCCTGTCCTGGCACCTACTTTCTATTGGGGTCCTTTGCCTAGCAGCAAGTCCCTCTCGCCCTGTCAGAACTATGTTTGTTATAGAAACTGCAAGGCTGTACCTAGAAGTGCTGAAATGCTTAAAATGCACACACCCACCTTAGTTTGGGGCTGTCTCCTCTGGGTTTCTCCATGAAGCAGCCACCAGCCTGGCTAATAAAGATGCTCTCAAAATTCCCAATTGACTCTTGCCTGTGAATTACTTGCTCTGTCCATTTCAGGGTTAACAATCACTTTAATCAAGCACATGTATCAGTTCTTTAGGCAAGCACGTATATCATTCGTCTAGCTCAGGGGAATCAACACTCTGAACCCCAAAGTAGTCAAGAGACATGGCTTCCTCTGTCTGACAATAATTCAACATATAGGTATAGATGTCTGGCCGTTACCCGAGAGGGAAGCATGACATCTGGGTTCTCAAAGCCGGGGAATCTTGAGCGGCTTCCCACTGTCCTCATCTGGCACTCAAACCTCCTCACCAAAATAAGTCCCAAAATAAAACCTCACCTCAGAATCTTTATACACTTTTTGGAGCTAGAGGGCATCACATCCCTAGAGAACCAGTGCCTCATTAAAAAAGGCATAGACGTTCTTACAAATCTTCCCAGGTCCTCCAATGGGTGGGAAAAATCCTCCTCAGTCGCATTCAAATAGAGGAATTATACCTGATTATACTGAAACAAAAACAGCAAAAGAACTTACTTTACTTACCATTACAATACTACATAATAGGAGGCAGGAAGGACAGGGTGGAGCAGCAACAGAATGCCAGGAGTTACCCATTCTGTGAAACTGAAGCAAGGCAGCAATTTCACATTGATAATCCTCCACCTCTGTAACGTTGAGAGGAAGGTTTATTCTCTTAAACATCTAATTTCATTTCGTTTCATTTTTATTTCTGAACATAACAAAAACCCAGGAAAATGAGTATTTCCATATACACTGTAGAACAATAGGAGAGGAATGCACATGAAAATGCAAATCTCCATTACCAGTCAAATCCTTAAAGAAGCAAAGCATTTAAATGTAGAACTCTTGACTGAAAAGAACTCCTTCTTATTCCTAACTATGTAACTTCAGCAAGGTCTGATACTAAGAGGAGAATAGAGGGTGAGTTGTTGATTGGCATGCCTGAAAATGTCACTCCTCTGCTGAATCAATTTTTTTGGAAGGGGGTTGGGTGGGAGAAACAATCAGGGTTAATTGACTTGCCCTCACACAAGCTAGTTAAGTATCAAGAATCTGAGGATGGATTTGAGCTCAGGTCCTTCTGACTCCAGGGCCTTTGCTCTATCCACTGCACCACCTAACTGCCATTTTCAATGACTCCCTATTTCTCTGAAGAAAAATAAACTCCTCAGCTTGGCATTTAAAGTCCTTCTCTAATTGGCTCAAACCTGTTTTCCCAGACATACATTTTGTCTCTTTTTGTATCCTCAGTGTAGTATCTGGCTCATAGGTGCTTAATAAATGTTTATGGACTGATGGATTGCTACGCCACATTTCTGTGCCTCTTTTTGTATCCTCAATGCTTCAGTGTCTGTCAGACAGTAAGCATCAACTAAATTGACTAACTCTATGTGACAGCCAAACTAATCTGCTTGCTGCTCCCCCAAATTTAGCATCCCCTATCCCACCTGTATCCATCTGAGTAGGCTACACATCTCCCTCCCCTCTCCCCCATACCTGGAATGTCCAGGGTTTTTTTTTTGTTTTTCAACTCTTGCTCTTAGAATGCTTAATTTTCTTCAAGATTCAGCTTGTATGCCTTTTCCTTATCCACTTGTTGTGTGTGCTTTTCCTCCTCAAATTATCTTATATTTATGTATCTTTTTGCAGGTTGTATAATTCATTGGACAGGAAGATCCTTGAGGGCAGGAAATGTTTTTCATTAGTTCTTTGTATTTCCAGTGATTGGCAAGATGCCTGGCATAAAGTGGGTGTCTAATAATAGTGCATGGCATGGTGGATAGAGATTTGACCTCAAAGTCAAGGAGACCTAGCATCAAGGCCTGCCTCTGACCCATACTAGCCATGTCAACCTACCTGGGCAAGATAAATGAACCTTGTCTATCAGCAACTTTCTTGAACTAGTAGTTGTAGTAAAGGCGCTGACCTACATTGATGGAGAAAGTTTCTGCACTTAGGATTTCCACGTGCTAATGAAATAAGTCTTGTTTTTATCCTTAATATATTTCTTTTTTTTTTTTAATTTTTTTTTATTTTTAAATTTATTTAACTTTTTACATTCATTTTCACAAGATTTTGGGTTCCAAAATTTTCTCCCCATTTGTCCCCTCTCCCCTCCCCAATACACTGGACATTCTAATTACCCATATCACCAATCTGCCCTCTCTTCTATCATCCCTCCCTTCCCTTACCCCATCTTCTCTTTTGTCCTGTAGGCCCAGATAACTTTCTATTCCCCATTACCTGTATTTCTTATTTCCTAGTAGCAAGAACAATACTCAACAGTTGATCCTAAAACTTTAAGTTCCATTTTCTCCCCATCTCTCCCTCCCCACCCATTCCCTTTGGGAAGACAGGCATTCAATGTAGGCCATATCTGTGTAGTTTTGCAAATGACTTCCATAATAGTCGTGTTGTGTAAGACTAACTATATTTCCCTCCATCCTATCCTGCCCCCCATTGTTTCTATTCTCTCTTTTGATCCTGTCCCTCCCC
>JAQQSK010016070.1:0-10565 GCA_028658325.1 Potorous gilbertii | reverse complement strand
TCCCCTTTCTGGGCATTTTCCCAGCCAGTTACTTGACTTCTGAGAGTCCTCTCCATCCCAACCTAGGTTATCCCAGCTAGTGCTTGGGGTCTGAGATTCAAATGCTGCTCCCCAGCCTCAGGGCTTTCAGCAGGTGACTGGTTGCTATTCAGGGTAAGATTAAATCAGGTTCTCAGGTGGGGCCAGGGTCACCTCTCAGGCTCAGTTCCCTCAGGGGTTTATGCAGAGACCTTCAGTAATGGAACTGCTGCTGAGCTCCTGCCTGCTGGGAGCCTCTGGCCACCAGCTGCCTCTGCTGCTGCCTCCCGAAAGGGCCCGAGTCATGGAGACACCCCGCTCTTTTCTCTGCCCGTCCAGATGTCTCTCTCACTGACCTGTGCATCTGTGGGTGGAGGGACCTTTGCGTCCCCTGGAGATTCTGTCCCTGAAGCCTGCTCGTATCTGCTCGGTCCTCTCTGTGCTGGGCGGCCAGGGCTGCGCTGGGCTCCACTCCCGTCCAGTGCACAATAGACTTTTGGGATCAGTTTATCAGAGCTCTCTGGAACGGAAATCTCCTTCACCCAGTTGCTGCGTGGCTTCTACTGTTCCAGAATTTGTTGGAAGTTCTTTTTAAAGATAATTATGGGCTCTGGGTTCAGAGCTAGCATATGTGAGTCTTTCTACTCTGCCATCTTGGCTCCGCCCTCCAAAATTTGTATTTATAGATAAGAGGAAACTGTGGAACGTTTTTGGAGTATGGAAATCCCATACTTAGATCTGTGCCTTAGCAAAATTATTTTGGGAGATATGTGGAGGCAAGAATGGAAAATAGAAAAGCTGGACAAAAGTAGATGAATAAATTAAAACTTGACCATTGCCCTCATATTATGAATGAGATTATAGAAGCATGGAGAACTGAAATACATTGCTTAAAGTCATATGTTAATTAGTAATATATCTGGAATTTTAATCCAGGTCTTTTCCAGGTAATGGAGAAAACCTGGAAGAAAGGGAATATTAGCAAATCAAAGCATGTAAATAGGTGAATTGTGGATAAAGTGCATACATGAAGCACTTTCAAGTAAGGAGATGGGAAAATTGACACTGATAGATAAGTGGAATCTGAGGCACTATTATATGAGCAGCGTGTAGTGTGCAAGTTTTCCACCATCCTTCTGCAAAGATTGATTACATGGTATGCAGGAAAGCAGAGAGAAATATGTTATGGAAAAAATCCTAAGAAAAAGGAAAGACAAGAGGGTAGGAGGCAAGGTTGGTATGCTGATATTAAATTAGTAGCTCAGGGTCAGAGATGGAAAAATGAAGAGTATAGGTCAAGCAGGTAAGACAGAATCTTTTTTCTCTGGTACTACTTCCTGTTTAAAGAGAGAGTATAGAAGAATGGTTAGGCCTCACAGTATTGGATATGATATTTACCTCATACAGTCTCATTGGAGAGATGGGTTCCTTTTTTGTTTTTTTGATTTTAGTGTAACCCCGTTAGTAATTTTCCTCTCAAGTTATTTTGTGTTCTGTATGTTGTAATACTTTCTTTTTTTTTTTTGATAAAAATCCATTCCTGTGATAGTCATTGGAAAAGAATAAGAGAAAACATTTAGTTACTCTTTAGTGCTTTTAAAGAAAGTTTGGAAAGTCATTGAAAAAAAGAGATAAACTTTTCAATTGAAGATAGTTGGCTACTCACACAAAGTCTATGTGGCATCTGAAGAGAGTTCCTTTTTAAGGACATGCTGCCCTCTAGAGGCTTAAGCACACATTAGGATTCCTTGAAAGAAAAGAACAGCCTTCTTTCTTGTTTTAAGTGAATGAGATATTTTCTGAACACATTTTATTTTCCAAGAGACTTTTCAACTTTAAAACAGGAGGCATTTTGGTCATAGAAAGCTTTAATTGCTCAAAGGGGTCTTGCAATTATTGAGAATGTCAGTGGATGTAGAAAATGAGGTGAAAGACTTATATTTATGTTCTTTTTCTGTCTTTTTCTTTTGTTCTAAAGATTCTGTGTTCGTACTTCAGTGTTTCATCATAGTTTCATCATGCTGCAATTCAAGGCAGCTGGATGATGCAGTGGATAGAGTGCCAGGCCTGGAGTCAGGAAGACTCCCTTCTTGAATTCGAATCTGGCCTCTGACACTTACTAAGTTGTGATCCTAGGCAATTCACTTAACCCTATTTGCCTCAGTTTCCTCATCTGTAAAATGAGCTGAAGGAGAGCAAACCATTCTAGTATTTTTTCCAAAAAAGCCACAGATGGGTCATTAAAAGTCAGACACAAATGAAAAATGACCAAACAATAGCAACAAAACCATACATTCATAACCTGAGCACTAGCCAAGAGTATTGTAGTTAAGTTTGGAAAGGGCTATAACCAGAATCCTGGCCACCAAATGATAATTTGGGGAGACAAAGGATATAACAATTCAACGAATTATCTATACTTTCTGGAAAGGCTTCAAGTATGGTCTTAGTAATGGACTACCCCTGCTTTCTGAGGAACAGTCAGTAAAGTACAGAGAGAAATATTGCCTGAAATAATGACAGTTTTTTTTTAGTAATGAAATCTTTAGTAATGAAACAACAGTTCTTATACTATGTTGACAATAACTTAGCTGTCAGGTACATGATGGGATTGAATAGACTGAAATATATTACTAACAATGAAAAGCACAAAAGGCTATATCTACATATAAAATATACTTTCATAGAGATGTATTATTGCAAATGGATAGGGTTGGGTTATACAGGCTAGTTCAAGTGCTCCATCATTTTATTCAAGATGAAATACTTTACAGAAGTTGTAAACCAGAAATGTAAATAGTATCATCTACAATTTAAAGATATTTAGAAGAAATTCCCAGCATACTAGGTGTCCTCATCCCATGGAGGACTTGTAGGAGAATATGGACTAGAGGCAAACAATGTAAGAAGGTGTGGCTGAGTTGTGACTTGCACAACTGAAAGGATCTGAGTATTCCATGAGGAACAAGGATTCCACGTAAAAATGTCTGAGGCTAGGACAAGATTGATACTGAAGCTCTTAAGAGCAAGGCTAATCTAAATAGCTTTTCTAACTCTTTGGTTCTTTGTATAATAATTTGGAGATCCTCTTATCTGACCCTTCTGCTTAACAAACTAAGTGCTGAGTAAATTGAGTTCTACTCATAAATGGTTTTGTGGAAAGAGCACTGGGCTTTGAATCTGGATATCTGGGTTGGTTAACTCTTAATAATTGTGTGGGCAGGTCACTTTTGAGTCTCAGTTCCTCATCTATAAAATGGGGTAACAAAATTTCTTTCATTGAACTTACATAAGGGCATTGTTAGTGAAGTGTTGACAAGCTTTAATGCCTTATGAAAGGACAAAGTATTATTTGCAAGATTGTTTTTTAATCAGGGTTTTTACACTTGAATTACAACTTATTTTTCTTTATTTACAACTTCTCAAAAGCATTTATCCAATTTTGGGCAGAGCAATGTTTAAGGAATGTAAACTTGATACAGCGAATTAGCTCCCTCTTTTGGGAAAATAGAATAGTTGCAGAAAAGAAAAAAAATCAAAAGATGATAAACCTGAAGAGACTTACAAAAGTTACCTTGTTGATTCCCCTACTTTAAAGAAATGTCACTTTGGGATAATCCCAATGAAAAAAACTGTGCAGAGAAAGATATCCCTAATATTCATTAATAATTTTACCTGGTATAGCGCAATCTTATAGTCATAAAGGTTTTTCACCGATGTCCTGCTTTTAATCTATTCCTTCTTGTCTTGAGGTTAAAATAAACAGACCTATGCATTCCCTTACCCCTACACTTCCTTTGCAAAAATTCTTTATTAATATTTGAATATTGTTCTGTTTCCTTAGAAAATGTCCTGACTCCTGGAGTTGTGTTTTTTTTTCTGCAAGACATTGTATCTCAATCATTTAATAGGTATCATTTTTATCACTTATTCAGTCAAGTCACTTAATTTCTCTGGGTCTCAGTTTTCAGTCATAAAACTTGACAAGTTTAATCTAAATCAATTACCTCCATTTTTTTTTTTGTTCTGAGAACTCATTGTAACCAACAACAGCAACAACAATTATGCTGTGAACTTCTGGAGTCATTTAATATCCTACTTATAATAACTTGTATCCAAAAAGTACTCCAAAATAAAATTTACATTATAGTATTACCAAGTTTGACATTTATTTTACCTATAATTATGAAAAGAAATATAAAGTGATATAACTTTAATGATAAAATAACTATGAATCTTTTATATGGGGCATTCTATAAGAAATAAAGGAAATTATCAAATAAGTCCTCATGTGCTTACACATTTAATGACAGAGTTACAATTTGGAAGATGTTCATCATAATATAATAACTATATGTAAATAATTTAAGTAGTGAACTTTTCAATTTGAACAAAGGTTTACAATATCTGGTTTAACATATACACAATCTTGAATTTTTTCTGCATTAATTTTGATTTAATCCAAAAATAAAGTGAGAAAGTTTGCTCACACAAATATGTCATGAAGAATGGTAGGAGATTTTTACAAGCTCTCTCAGTGAAAAATTGGCATTTCTATTTTTAGGAAGCTATACCAGTTGAGAAAAACAAAATGCTGGGTATGACATAAAAAAATTACTTTTCTACCAGTTAATGACAAATGCTGTATTAATTGATAACTGTAATTAAATTTCAATTGCACATATTACTTTGAGTTTTTTCCCATCGATCATGAGATTTTGCAGTAGAATTAATATTCTAGTGGGCAGTAGGAAACATTACACTCCAGTAGGGATTGTAGGCCAAAGATAAGAATAGCTCTGTATGTCAAGAGATAATTTGCCCTACTTGCTAGGAGTTAAGTTACAAAAAGGAACAGGACCGGGGAGCAAACTGAGCAATCTACCCTACAGATATATTGCACCCAGAGGAGCAGAATGAACATATCACAAGAGGAAACAGTATACTAGGGCCTTGCAGTGGCAGAAGTATGAGTGGCCTTGGCCATTTGTATTCCCTATGTGTGTTTCATAGAGTGGATTATAAAGTCTGTGCACACTCAATTCATCAGTGCTTCAGGCAGCATAGAAAAGTGAGGCCTGGGTCAACAGGAATGGGGAAATATTTTATTACTGTCATTCTTTCAACACTATCTTAGGAAATGCTTTTACAAAAGGTTATAATTTTGTTTTGGAGCCAAGGCAGTGGACTAAGAAATAAAGTGCTCTCACCCTCCCTTACTGATCTCCAAAAGTCCAGAAAATATCACCCCTGGAATAAAAACAAAACAAAACAAAACAACAACTTAAAACAGCTGAGTCAGCAGAAAGATGGTACGTAGCAGCCTTGTAGCCCAGGATACTTGGAGGATTAATGGGAAAGGTCCCTCTCATTCTGGGAGAGGGACAGCAGTATAGGACAGGAAGCATCTCAGCAAACCCTACCTCATCAAACTGGGGGAGATATTGAGCCCCAGGTGGAGTAGGCAAGTACCAACAAGACCCCTCAGGCCTTCATCACTGGCAGGAGAACTGTTAGACACCAGTTCAGAAAACCACCATAATCTGGCATCCTCCAGCAGCCAGATCTCATGGTTCTTCAGCACAATTCCAGGAGACACAGCTTTAGGGTAGCAGATATCCTCCAGCAGCCTAACATTTGAGTGCAAGGTGCAGAAAACAGGAGACAGACTGTGCACCACCACTCTGAGAGCTGCAGTGTTGCTGACCCCAAATCAGCACCAGGTAAGCTCCGACACCTACAACTTTCAGCTGTCAGCACTTGAGTCCCTAGCACACAAAACCAGTGGCCAGATTGTGAGCTCCTAGCATGAGAAATTTGGGTCTCCCTGTGCTCCAGCAGGAGAGCTCAACTCTAAAAGTCAGGAATTAGGCAAACACCATGAGTAAAAAGCAGAAAGGGACAATGATCATAGATTCTTATTATGGGGACAGGGAAAATCAAGGCGCAAATTCAGAAGAGAACAACATTGTCAATATACCCACATCTGAAACCTCAAAAGGGAATATGAACTGGTCTTAAGTTCAAAAAGACTTCTTGGAAGAGCTCAAAAATTATTTTAAAAGTCCAAAAAGAGAGGTAGAAGAAAAAATTGGGAGAAGAAATAGGAGGTATGCAAGAGAGCATAAACAGCTTGGAAAAGGAAGGATAAAAATTGATTACAGAAAACAATCCCTTGAAAAGTACTATTGACTGATTTATTTTGGAGGGTGATCCACTGAAGAGAATGACTCCTTAAAGGGTAGAACTGGCCAAATGAAAACAGAGGCACAAAACTAACTAAAGAAAATAATTCATTAAAAATTAGAATTGGACAACTGGAAGCCAAAGACTTTATGAGAAACGAAGAATCAGGGGACTTCCAAACCTTCTTGATGAAAAGACTAGAGTTCAACAGAAAATTTGATCTTCCAATTTAAGACTCAAGAGAGGTATAAAAAAGTAAACGGGAAAGTAAAAACAACAGCAATCATATGTAATTAATAAGGGCAAACTGTTTACATTCATACAAGGGAAGATGACTTGTAACTCTTGAGAATATTGTTATTATGCCATTTAGAGGGGGTATACATAGATAGAGGGCATGGGTATAAGTTGACTGATGTGATGACAAGAAATCTAATTAGGTGGTGAAAATGGATGGTAGTGGGAGAAGAGGAAAGGAGGAGCGAGACAAGGGCAAATTACATCACAAGAAAAGGCACAAAAGCCTATTACAGTAAAGGGGAAAAAAGAGAGGGATATGAGCATTACTTAAACCATATTCTCATCAGTTTTGGCTCAAGAAAGGAATAACCTAATCAGTTAGCTATAGAAATGTAACTTTCCCTATAGGTAATAGGAGGGAAAGGAGGAAAGAAAGGGGAAAGGGTAGATAAAAGGGAAAGAAGAAGTACTAATGGTAAAAGAGAAGAAAAGGGAGAGGGATGATAGAAGGAAGGGAAGATTGAGGGAAGTGGTGGTTGAAAACAAAACTCTAGTGAGGAGGGAAAAGGAGAAAGAAGAGAGAAAATCATAAATGGGGAGGGGACAATAGAATGGAAAGACACAGATAGGAATCATAACTGTGAATGTGAATGGGTTGAATTCTCCCATAAAATGGAAGTGATAGTAGAATAGATTAAGAACTATAATCCTACAGTATGTTGCTTACAAGACACATATTTGAAGCAGAGGGATACACACAGAATGAAGGTAAAAGTCTAGAGTAGAATATATTTTGCTTCAGCTGTAGTTTTGTTTAAAAAGCAGGAGTAGCAATCCTAGTCTCAGACAAAGCAAAAACAAAAATAGATCTAATTAAAAGAGATAAGGACAGCCTGACAAAAGTTACCACAGATAAAATTGTGTGTACCCTTTATCCCTACAATACCATTTCTCAATCTGTATTCCAAAGAGATCATAAAAAAGGGGAAAGGACCCATATGCACAAAATATTTAATGCAGATCTTTCTGTGGTGGCAAAAAAATTGGAAATAGAGGGGATGTCCATAAATTAGGGAATGACTGAACAAGTTGTGGTGTATGAATGAAAAGAAATACCACTGTTCCATAAGAAATGATGAGCAGGAGTACTTCAGAAAAAAACTGAAAAGACTTTTACGATTTGATGCTGAATGAAAAGAGAAGAACTGGGAGAATACTGTACACAGTAACAGCCACATTGTGCGATGACTGACCTTGATAAACATCTCTTCTCAGGAATGCAAGTATATAAGAAAATTACAAGGGACTCACAATGAAATGTTGTCCATATCCAGAGAAAGAACTTGGGAGTCTGAATGCAGAGGGAAACATATAATTTGCTCTTCTGTTCTTTTGTTGTTACGTTTCTTCTTTCATGTGGCTCCTCCCATTAGTTCTAATTCTTTTTTACTTCATGACTAATGTTAAAATATGTTTAATATGAATGTATAAGCAGAGCCATATTGGAAAGGGGAGAGGAGAGAGTAGAGGAGAAAATTCAAAACCCAACATCTTATAGAAGTTAATGTTGATAACTAAAAATAAATCAATTATATTTTTAAAAAAGTGATCATTTCTATTGGGTGACTGTTAAAGGTACCAACACTGGCTGCTCAACTATAGTTTTAAGACCATGTAACCAGAGCTTAAATAGAAACTTGTAAATCACTTAAGCAGAACTCTTCCCTTCACAGATCTATGGAAAGATAAAAGAAAAAAAAACTCTTCAAGGCATCTTTCTCCAAGGGAAAGTTATGGTGCTATTACTGCCAAAAATAAGATCTGCCTAAGATGGGAGGCAGAGCTGTCGTTTTATAGGCCACAGGTTTCTTTGTCATGTAGAAACTCAACCTATCAGATCTTGCACTATGGAGATATTTCTATTGATAGTAAGACACTTCTGAAGTAATAGGAACCTACCACATTGTTCATAAATCAGAAATACAATGGAGAAGACAGCGTGCTACAACATTAACTATTTCTCTTAGGGTAGAAACAATTCAAACATATACACATGCTTTCAAAATAGGTCTAGAATTTTATTTTATTTTTTTTATTTTATACTGGATTCTACTCCAGGAATCTATGACTGAAGAGAAGTCAAACAAAAACTCTGCTCCTTGGGATCCAGCTAGCCAAGCAAAAACAGAAATAAAACCAACAGTAAAGAGTAACACAAATCTGACAGAGAAATGTTTTCTCTGAACTCCAGAGAGAGATGGGGCAAAATCATTATCTTCTCCTTTTTGAGTCACAATTCTAACAATGTGATGAACAAATGACTAAAGACTTTTCAGGCTTTCAACACCCTAACCCCTCTTACCTTGCTCTAGGGAAAGGGGGAAGAATTAAAAGATGAAGATTAGGTAAGAAAAAACATAACTGAGAGCATATGATCTGACTAAAACAGAAGTAGTAGCTTCCTGGATCTTCTCTCTTGAACTTTCTTTTTCTCAGGGCCAACCATGAAATCTGAGATTTAGCTAGGGTCTCACAATCACTTTTCTTCATCTGGTAGTCAGGAGAGGAGAAACTTTTTGGATCTTCTCCATCTTCTCTTTTCTTACTGAGTTTGTAACACTATGAAACCCTACTCTTTTATTGTTCTTTTGGTTTATATCTTTATTTATTTATTTTAATATAAATTTATTTAACTTTTTACATTCATTTTCACAAAATTTTGGGATCCAAATTTTCTCCCCATTTGTCCTCTCCCCCCACCCAAATACACCGAGCATTCTGATTTTCCTATCACCAATCTGCCATCTCTTCTATCATCCCTCTGTGCTAAAATCCCTCCCTTCTCTTGTCCCCGTCTTCTCTTTTGTCGTGTAGGGCCAGATAACTTTCTATTCCCCATTACCTGTATTTCTTATTTCCTAGTAGCAAGAAAAATACTCGACAGTTGTTCCTAAAACTTTGAGTTCCAACTTCTCCCCATCCTTCCCTCCCCACCCTTTGGGAAGGCAGGCAACTCAATATAGTCCATATGTGTGTAGTTTTGCAAATGACTACCATAATAGTTGTGTTGTGTAAGACTAACTATATTTCCCTCCATCCTAACCTGACCCCCATTGTTTCTATTCTCTTTTTTAATCCTGTCCCTCCCCAAGAGTGGTGACTTCAAATTGCTCCCTCCTCCCATTGGCGTCCCTTCCATCATCACCCCCCCACCCTGCTTATCTCCTTCTCCACCACTTTCCTGTATTGTAAGATAGGTTTTCATACCAAAATGAATGTGCATTTTATTCCTTCCTTTAGTCGAATGTGATGAGAGTAAACTTCATGTTTTTCTCTCAGCTGTCCTTTTTTCCCTCCACTAAAAAGTCTCCTGCTTGCCTCTTCTATGAGAGATAATTTACCCCATTCCATTTCACCCTCTCTCCTCCAACTACATTTTTCTCCCACCGTTTACCTTGATTTCTTTTAAGATATAATCCTATCCTATTCAATTCACTCTGTGCTCTCTGTCTTTGTGTGTGCGTGCATGTGTGTATGTGCATGGGTGTGCGCGCATGCACGTACGTGTGTGTGTAATCCCACCAACTACCCAGATACTGAAAATTTTCTAAAGTTACAAATATAGTCTTTCTGTATAGGAATGAACACAGTTCAACTTTGGTAAGTCACGAATGACTTCTCTTTGCTGTTTACCTTTCCATGCTTCTCATTCTTGTGTTTGAAAGTCAAATTTTCTTTTCAGCTCTGGTCTTTTCATCAAGAATGCTTGAAAGTCCTCTATTTCATTGAAAGAACATATTTTCCCCTGAAGTATTATATTCAGTTTTCCTGGGTAGGTGATTCTTGGTTTTAGACCTAGTTCCTTTGACTTTTGGAATATCCTATTCCACAGCCTTCAGTCTCTTAATGTAGAAGCTGCTAGATCTTGTGTTATCCTGATTGAATTTCCACAATACTGGAATTGTTTCTTTCTAACTGCTTGAAATATTTTCTCCTTGACCTGGGAACTCTGGAATTTGGCCACAATGTTCCTAGGAGTTTCTCTTTTTGGATCTCTTTCAGGTGGCGATCGGTGGATTCCTTGAATACTTATTTTGCCCTCTGATTCTAGAATATCAGGG
>JAQQSK010016069.1:0-10565 GCA_028658325.1 Potorous gilbertii | reverse complement strand
CAAGATTATCAAGATGGTGTCGCTAGGATCTTAAATTCATAGATTTTGAAGCTGGAATGGATTTGCAGTAGTATTGTGCAGGATATAACCTATAGTAGCTGTCAAAAGCCAATGTGTGATTTTACAACTTAGAAACATAGAAATGCTATAAATCAGGGGCAGCTAGGTGGTACAGTGGATACAGTGCCTGGCTTGAAGCCATGAAGACTCACCTTCCTAAGTTCAAATCTGAACTCAGACACTTACTAGCAATATGAAACTTGGAAACAAGAAAAGACTGAGAAAGATTGCTTTGTTTGCTCAAGTTTAAAAAGATAGTAAACAACATGTTTAATTTCTACAAATCTTAATTCTCCCCAAAGATACTCAGGTGCCAAGAATCATGTGACAGTTTCTTTTTCTTATTTTCCCATAGGTATTTAGAACAGCTTTAGAGATATTTTCAATTTGCAATCAGTGTTATTGATTTGAATTGCACATTGGGATTTTATTGTTTTAATTAAAGAGTCATTAGGACTTCTGGCTCCTGGCTCTAAAGACAGGGCTGTTTCTATGTAACTCATTAAAAGCCATTGTATTTTACCCAGGGAAAGCTTCCAAATAGAAATGACAACTATCTTGTCATTCTCTTCATTTGTGTTCAAGTTTATCCAACCTCTTTCCTTATTTGACAGTCAAGCAAAATAAAATAAAGTCATATTTTATTACCAAAAAAAAAGAATGATTGATTAAACTCTTAAATCAATATGGAAATACTTGGCATCTTCCTATGGTATCAAATGAACACTCCCACACTTACGGGGGAGATACAATGTTCCTCAGCCAGGGAAATTCCATACCTTACACCAACCCATGAGCAGTTAATGTTTTCCAATTGTTTAATTGACTTTATTTCTGTGAAAAGTGTTTTGTAATTGTGTTCCTTGGTTTGTCTAGCAAGTAGACTGCCAAGTATTTTATATTGTCTGCAGTTGTTTTGAATGGAATTTCTCTTTCCAGCTCTTCCTGCTAAACTTTTGTTGGTAATATATAGAAATACTAATGATTTATGTGGATTTATTTTATATTCTGCAACTTTGCTGTAGTTGTTAATTATTTTGAAAAGCTTATTAGTTGATTCTTTAGAATTCTCTAAATAGACAATAATTTCACCTGCAAAGAGTGATGGTTTTGTTTCCTCATTCCCTGTTCTAATTCCTTCCATTTATTTTCCTTCTCTTTCTGTTATAGCAAGCATTTCTAGTACAATGTTGAATAACAGTACTGATAAAGGACATCTTTGCTTCACCCCTGACCTTATCCCTGTCAAATGTAGGTGCTGGTTATCATTTACATTATATAACCATATACATATATGAACTATTATTACTGTGTTTATATATGTATGTGTACATATATGCTGCCATTATTATATCATCTTTAATTTATCTACATATTCTTATACTAATTTTTAATTTATCTTTCTGTTTAACAAGTTCTAGAAGAACTAAATTTTAAAACTGAAGGAGGCCACAGAAATCATCTAGTCCAATCCACACCTGAACAAAGATGCCTTCTGTAACATATAAGAGAGGTAGTGATTTAATTGGAGGCTTTACTTAGACTTGATGCCTTCTTGATATCCTTTTGACCTCTGATATTTTGATTCTGTGATTTATTTTTAAGTGTTTTTCCTCTGAATTTATAGACAGAACAAAGTGTGAGAACTACGAAATGACAATTTAACAACTAGTAGTAAACAACTCAAACAACTAGTACTAAACATTGAAAGTATGTATGATCCAAGTCCAGCAACCTCTTCCCCTCCAAAAAAAAAGCATATTTGATTAAAGGTATTGACAATCTTGTGTTAGATTAGGCTGTTCCACAGAGTTGTAGTCACTAAAGGATATTATTATCTTTATTTTAAAGATAAACTAAAGATATGAGAAAAAGGAGACAGTACTATCAGCATTAAGGATAGCAAATGCAAAGTATTAGGAGATATATGTATTTGTTAATAAGCAATTATCAAAGATAAGCTTACTTGGAACACAGGAAGATGAATTGTGCCATCCTCATATTTTTGCTTTATTTTCTCATAATTTAGGCATCAAAAAGAGATTAAAAACAAGAATGGTAAAAGTAGTGCCCCTCTAATAGTATTTGAAGATTTTATGACACCCCCTTCCTTCTTCTATACTTCCTTTCTGGACAAATTTAGGGAAGGTAAACTCTCAATATGCATATATTTAACAAATGGATGAACACTGAATAAATGGAAGGATTAATAAGTGAATGAATGGTCATACCATTCTCTGTGGTTCCACTTGGAATTGATACGTTTTTTAAAGTTCAAAATCAAGAAACAGGTTTGGAAAATGAGCAAACAACAACAACAAAAATACTTGATCATAAAATGGTTCTACACTAATAGGGATCACCAAGACATAAATTCAGGAGAAGACCATAATACAAAAGCAGCTACTAAAAAAATTCTAAAAGAAAAATGATAATTGGACACAAGCTAAATAAGAATTCCAAGATGACTTCAAGAAAAAGAAGACTGGTAGAAAAAAATAGGGAAATTAAATTAGAGTAATGCAAGAAAATTATGAAAAGAGAATCAATATCTTGTTAAAAGTGGAACAAAAAATATTGATAAAAACACTTAAATCATCTAATAGTAAAAGAGGCACAAAAATTCAATGAAGAAGAGAACTACTTGAAAAGCATGCTAGGTCAAATGGCAAAAGAGGTTAAAAAAATCACTGAAGAAAAATTTCAATAGCAAAATTGGCTAAATAGAAGAAAAAAGAAAAAGGCACAAAAGTTCATTAAAGAAAATAATTCCTTAGAAATTAGAATAAGGCAAGTGAAAGTTAATGACTCCATCAGACATCAAGAAACAATGAAATAATGTCAAATGAATGAAAAGAATAGAAGAAAATGTGAAAAATTCAAAGGAAAAACAATTGAACTGGAAAATAGATTGAGGAGAGATAATATAAGAATTACTGGACAAAGCCATAATTTTTTTTAAAAAGCCTAAACATTACATTATAAAAGAAAATTGCACCAACATCTTAGATACAGAGGGCAAAATAGATGGAAAGAATCAACCAGAGGGGAGATACAGGATGATGAAGTAAGGATAAAGAATTGCCTAGTCTCTCTCAAATTCCCCTTCAAATTTTAAATAACACCTCTAAATGAACTATGGAGCAACAAAGTCAACAAAATGATGTAGTGAAATGATTTTCCAGCCCAAGACAACTTAAAAGGTCAAGAGGAAAGTTTGAGTGGAGTTCATTCCAGCAGAGGCAAACCAGTAACTGGTCTTGGGGTGATGAAATAGACAACAGTGGTTTCTGGAGTCCTTAGCCCACAGACAGTAAGCAAGTAGACAAGTGGTCAGAGTCAGAAGGAGATTACAGGGGATCCTTTGCTAGCATTGAATGCAGTTCCAGGTTTTGGTTTCGAAATGAAGAAGGGTAGTGATCATGGTCACAGTTCCAGGCTAGAAAAGGGTACTTGTGGTTACTCACAGACAAGAAAACAGGAGAAGAAAGCAGTGACCTCACCTCTCCTTAGATCATATCATCTTGGAAGAACTGAAAACTTATAGAGCCCCAGAACTACTCTGGAAATAGCAACATAAAAACTCTGAAGCTTAGGACAGCACTTCCTCCACCCCAGTAGCAAACAGAAAGTTAAAAGTCGAGAAAGGCAATGGTAAAAAGAACAAGCAAACAAAAAAAGAACCTGACCATAGAAAGTTACTAAGGTGACAGGGAAGAGCAAAACACAACTCAGAAGGAAACAAAATCAAAATTGCTACACCCAAAGCCTCAAAGAAAAATGTGAATTGGTCTCATGTCCAAAAAGAATTGCTGGAAGTTCTTAAAAATCAAAATCAGGAAAAATTGGGGGGAAAAAAGACAGTGGTGCAAGAAAATCTTTTTTAAAAAGTCAACAGCTTGATAAAGAAGGAACAAAAAAATTAAGAAAATTGCATCTTAAAAAATAAGATAGGTAAAAGAAATTCAAAAATCTATATTCAATATTCTACCCAAAGAAACTGAGCATAATTCTTCACTGGAAAAAAATAGACATGTAATGAAATAGGGAACTTTCAAGCATTCCTAATGAAAAGATCAGAGGTGAAGAGAAATTTGGCTTTCAAATACAAGACTCAAGAGAAGTATACAAAGGCAAATAAGAAAGGTAAATTATAAAGAATTCAATAAGGTTTACATTCCTATATGGGAAGATGATATGGGTTTATTTATCTCACATAAGAGAGATGTGAAAGATCTTTTACAATGGAGGGAAAGGTAGGGGAAAGGCAGGTAGTGTTTGAACCTTACTCTCATTGAAATTGTCACAAAGAATGATTAAACTCAGTTCCCCAAATATATAGACAACTGAGTCATGCTTATAGGAATACTCCAATTGATAAATGGTCAAAGGAAAAGAATAGGTAATTTAAGAAGAAATGAAAGTTATCTATAACCATACAAAAATGTTCTAAGTCATTATTGATTTGAAAAATGGATATTAAAACAACTCTGAGTATCACCTTACACCTATCAGTTTACCTAATGTGACAGAGAAGGTAAATGGTAAATGCTGGAGGGGATTTAGGAAAACTGAGACACTAAAAGCACCAATGATAGAGCTGTGAACTACTCAAATGATTATAAAGAGTAATCTGGAACTATGCCTAAAGGGTGATAAAACTATGGGTGAGCAAGTTGTAGCAAATGATTATGATAGAATACTATTGTACTGTAAGAATTGGTGAGCAGGATGTTTTCAGAAACACCCAGATATACAAGAATTGATGCAAAGTGAAGTTAGCATAACTATGAGAACATGGTACAAAGAGGGTGGAACTAAGAAGACAGAATAAAGGAAGAAAACACTGTACATAACAACAATATTGTGTAGGGATCAATTGTGAATGCCTTAGTTATTTTCAGCAAAACAATGATCTAAGATAGTTCAGAAGGACTCATGATAAAAAATGCTATTCATCTCCATAGATGAAATAAGTGGAATAAATGAATAAATGGAATAAGTAAATGGAATAAATTAAATAAATTCATAAATTCCATAAATGGAATCTGAATTTAGATTGAAGCATACTATTTTTATTTTGTTTGCTTTTCTTTTTTTCTTTTTTGGTTTTTTTCTTTTTGGTCTTTTTTCTTCCACAGCCAGATTAATATAAAAATATGGTTTGCATAAGTGCACATGTGTAACCTATATCAAAATTCTTGCCTTCTCAATGATGAATCTGGAACTCAAAATTTTAACAATGTTCAAAATTGTTTTCATATGTAGGAATTTTTTTTTTAAATCATCCACCTATTACTTCCTAAAAGGGATCCCAAAATGCAAACTACCAAGAATATTATCACCAAGTTCCAGAGCTCCCAGATCAAAGAGAAAATGCTTCACAAGCTAGAAAGAAATAGTTCAAATACTATGAAGCCACAGTCAGGATCACATATGATTTAGCAGTTTCTACCTTAAAGGACCAAAGGACTTGAAATATGATACCCAGAAGGAAGAGGATCTAGGATTACAACCAAAAACAAGCTATTCATCAAAACTGAGTGCAATGAAATAGACTTTCAAGTATCTTGACAAAAAGACAAGAGCTAAATAGAAAATTTGATATTCAAACAGGAGACTCAAGAGGAGCGTAAAAAGGTAGTCATAAAAGGATCAATGACTTTCTTATATGGGATGATGATACATGTACATGTAACTCCTAAGAAATTAATCATTAATATGGTGTCTACATACACAAAGGGCATGGATATAACTCCATTTATATTGGTATGACTTCTAAAACAACAAAAATGAAGGTGTGAGAAAGAAGGATGCACTGGAAGAAGTGGGGAGGAGAGAGAGAGAATAGGGAATTTCTCATATAAAAGAGACAACGCTCCAATTCTAAATCCACTTCTAACCTTAAATTAGAATTTAACTCTAAATGCACATTTAAAGCTTTCACAGTAGAGTTGGAATGTAATTGGAGAGAGGGGAGGAGATGGTAGGTAATGCTCGAGCTTCACTCTCATCAGAATTGGTCCAAGAAGGAAGAATATATAGAATCATTCAGCTGGGAATAGAAATCTATCTTATCGAATAGAGAAATACGAAGAAAAGAGGGAAGCAGAAAAAAAGGAATGAAAAAAGAGAGGGTGCATTAAAGGAGGCAGTGGTCAGAAGCAAAGCAGATTTTTTAAGAGGGACAGGATAAACAAGAAAATAAGGTAGAGGAAATACATTAGTAATCATACCTATGAATGTGAGTGGGATGAACTCACATTTATAGAAAGAAGCAGATAGCAGAATGGATTAGAAATCAAAATCCAACAACATGTTGTCAACAAGAGACACATTTGCAAAAGAAAGACTCATAACGTTAAAATAAAAGGCTGGAGTAGAACATATCATGCTTCAGCTGAATTTAAAAAAAAGTGTCAGGGGTAGCAATCCTGATCTCAGAAAAGGAAAAAGAAAAATGGACCTAATTAAAATGCAGGAAAACTGTATTTTGTGAAAAAAAGTCATATTTCATAAAGTAATATCAGTACTAATCATAAATTCACCAAATTATAGCATCAGTATTTTAATGAAAAATTAAATGAGTTATAGGAGGACATAGACAGTAAAAGTATACTAATGGAGGACCCCAATTTACTCTTCTCAGAACTAGATGAATCTATCAAAATAATAAGAAAATAGTTAATTAGATGAATATAAGATGAATATAATCACTTAGATGTGATTGACCTCCAGAGGAAACTGAACGTGAATAGAAAAAAATGTATCTTTTTCTCAGTAGGACATGACACTTTCACAAATATTAGCCATGTATCAAGCCTTTTATTCTTTTATAACAGAAAAGCAAATATTAAATGCAAACTTTTTGAACCATGATGCAATTCAGTAAAGACTCTTTACTGAAGCATAGACTGAAAAATAATGGGAAACTAAATTATATAATCCCAGAGAATAAGTGGTTAAAAATATCATAGAAATAATCAGTAATTTCATTAAAGATAATGGCAACAACGAGACAATATAGCAAAGTTTGTGGGATGTAGTCAAAGCAGTACTTAATGAGAAATGTATCTCTTTTAATGCTTACATCAATAAAACAGGGCAGATCAGTGAAATAGGCATCCACCTAAAAAAATCAGAAAAAGAACAAAATTTAAATCTCCAACAAATTACCAAAATAGAAACCCTGAAAATCTAAGGAGGCATTAAATTAAAGTAAAAAATTAAACTAATTAGCTAGTTTGATGAGGGGAAATGTAAAAGATAAACCATTTATTAATTTGTCTTTTTTAAAAAGAAAAGAAGAAAACTAAATTATAGGTATCAAAAGTGAAAGGTATGAATGCACCACTAATAAAGATGAAATTAAAACAATTATTAGGAGCTATTTTGTCCAATTATTTATTACCAAAAATATCAATCTCAATGTATCAGATGAATATTTACAAAAATATAAATTGCCCAGATTAACACAGAAAATAGATTAAATAACCTGTTTAGAATAAAAAATTGAATAAGTCATCAATGATCCTTGTAAGAAAAAATTCCCAATATCAGATAAATTTACAAGTGAATTCTACCTAACGTTTAAAGAACAATTAATTCCAATCCTAAATAAACTATTTGAAAAAAGTTTAAAAAGTCTTAATAAATTCCTTGTATGACTCAAATATGGCTTTGATACCTAAATGAGAGAGAGCAAAAAGAGAAAAAGAACACTACAGATAAATTTCCTTAATGAAAATTGATGCAGTGAAATTCCCACAGATAGTCCTGAAGCCAACTGGCACTCTAGACAGCAGGGTGAAACCAATATGAACTCCAATAATTGGAGAACTGAAGGGAGATTCCTGCTCTGACATGCCAGAATAAAAGTAAAAGGTAGAGCATGTAACCCTATAGTCAATCCAGAGGGAGACAGGGCCTATAGAAGGAGAAAGGGTCAGTTTGAGACCTGGGTCCCCAAGCAGGAGAGTGATCTACATCTGACATGGACTTCTCAGAGCCACAGCAAAGAATGGAACCAATTTCTGATTAAGCCAAAGCCCGCAATGTCATCCCAAGAAAAGGAACTGAGGCAGAGGAAGAGGTCTAGTACCAGAAACCCCATATAGATTCGTAGTGACCACAGCATCAAGGAAACAGAAGGGACAGAAACAGAGATAATTCAATCGATCCAAGAGTGCCAGATGACCAAAGAAAAAAGTCCCAATTCAAGAACTTAAGTAAACAGAATAAAGTATAGAACAAGTGAAGAAATAATATATGTTAAGAATAATATATGTTGGTAGACTCAAGATGGAAGAATAGAGGCAACAACCCAGGAGACCTCTTCCAACAGTTCCCTCAAAACAACTTTAAAGTAATACCTCAAATTGAATTCTGAAGTGAGAAAGGCAACAACAGATCAGGGTGAGATATTTTTTCAGCCTAAGACAATTTAGGAGGTCAGGAGGAAAGGTCTGTGACACCAGCATAGGGTCCAGCCTGGAGCACATGTGCAACAGCACTAGCAGTGAGTTTGGAAGGGAGCTACAACAGCACAGTAGCAATGTCATGAGCTCTTAGCCTAGAGAAAATAAGGGGTCTGAACAACTGGACAGAAAGACATTACATAGGATCCTTTGCTGCCCCTAGGTATAAGAGTGTGTGCTATGGCAATTCTATTAGCCATAAACAGTTCTGGGTCACAGTTGCAGGGCAGAGAGGTGTGCATGTGATAGGTCACAAGGGAGCAGGAGGTTACCATAGCAAGGCAGAGAAGAACACTAATACTTTTGACTGCAGAGGAACAAGGGACCTGGTTATACTTCCAGGACCCAGAAGAACACTAATGCTTCTAGCTATATAGTAAAAGGAGCCCTTCCTAGGTAAAGACAAGATGGCAGACCAAGGGAGAAGTGATCACACCTCTCCCTGAATCACATGACCTTAGAAGCACTGAAAACTTGCAGACCTCTAAACCTAGCTCTGAAAAGAGTAATACAAAAAAGCCTGAGGCTTGGGACAGTGCCTCACCCACAGGTGAAAAGAGCAAACTTTGACATAAAGTTCAAAGTCAAGTACTAGGCTGGGAAAATGAATAAACAAACAAACAAAAGGTCTGATGACTAAAAACACTCTATAATGGCAAGAAAGACCAAAACACAAGCTCAGAAGCAGAAAACTAAAGCCTCAAAAGAAAAAATACTCATAGGACTTAAGCCCAATTAGAATTTCCAAAAAAAGTACAAGAAGAAAAAAAGAGTACTAGAAGAAAATGTGGAAGAAGGTTGAGAATGATGCAAAAAAAAATATGGAAAGAGACAATAGTGAGGTAAAAGAGTCACAAAAACATACTGAAGAAAAGAATATACTAAAAAAAAAACAGGCTAAATAGAGAACAGGGTACAAAAATTCACTAAAGGAAAGAACTCCTCAAAAAACAAAACTAACCAAGTGAAAAGAGGTACAATTGGTTCAATGAAGCAACTAATTAAAAATTAGAATTACATAAGTGAAGCTACTGACTCCATAAGCCATCAAGAAACAATAAAAAAGGGGCAGAGCCAAGATAGCAGAGTAGAAAGACACACATTTGGTAGCTCCAAACCCACAGACCATGGATCTCCTGTAAAAAGAACTCCCAACAAATTCTGGAACAGTGGAAGCCACACAGCAACACAGTGAAGGAGATTTCCATTCCAGAGAGCCCTGAAAAACCGATCCCAAAGGTCCATCGTGCCCCGGACAGGAGCGGAACCCTCCCCTGCCCCGGCCACGCTGCACCGAGAGGAGCGAGCAGATCCGAACAGGCATCAGGCATGGAATCTCCAGCGGCCGCAAAGGTCCCTCCACGCACGGACTCGAATGTAAAAAGTTAAAGAGAGATGGGCTGAGAGGGGAGCTGGGTGTCTCCGGGACTCAGGCCTCGTCGGGAGGCAGCAGCAGTGGCAGCGGCAGAGGCTGCAGGCGACCAGAGGCTCCCAGAGCAGGGAGGAGCTCCGCAGCAGCTCCATTATGAAAGGTCTCTGCATAAACCCCCTGAGGGAACTGAGCCTGGGAGGCAGCCCTGCCCCCACCTGAGCACCAGCAGATAAACTCCCATTGAATAGCAGCCAGGACTGCAGCCAAAATCCCTGAGGCTGGAGAGCAGCATTTGAATCTCAGACTCCAAGCACTAGCTGGGTGGACCTAGACAGGGGTGGAGAGTACTCTCAGAAGTCAAGTAACTGGCTGGGAAAATGCCCAGAAAAGGGAAAAAAACTAAGACCATAGAAGATTATTTTCTTGACAAGATGATTGCACCGTTCGTCTCTGACAAAGAAGACCAATGCTTACCATCAGGTAAAGACATAGGAGTCAAGGCCTCTGTATCCCAAACATCTGAAATAGGTATCCCATGGGCTCAGGCCATGGAAGAGCTCAAAAAGGATTTTGAAAATCAAGTTAGACAGGTGGAGGAAAAACTGGAAAAAGAAATGAGAGAGATGCAAGAAAAGCATGACCAACAGGTCAATACC
>JAQQSK010016068.1:0-10565 GCA_028658325.1 Potorous gilbertii | reverse complement strand
AATAACAGCTAATATTTATATAGCACTTCAAGACTTGGAAGGTGCTTTACACATATTATCTCCCTTTATATAATTTTTTGTATATGTTAATATATTTATATATAATTATTCCTTCCACATCAAGATTTTCCTCATCACGATTTCAATATATCAATATGTCAGCATAAAAAATTAAATGGGGATTTTTTTGAAGTTTTGCAGAAACCACAGATGACATGGAAAGGTCAGCAAATGACAGAAAAAGCTTAGGAACTCAGAAATGTATAAAATATGTATGTAGTATCATATAATATCAACCAAAATTTTATAATAAGAGACTGATTAAAAGAAACAGAAAGAAAAAAATCAGACTTCTCTGGGATGAAGGAAAGACCAAAAGGTTTTACATGGATTTTCCAGATCATGGGAACACCATGATCCTAAACCCCATCATGTGGAAAAGACAACCATATCATCTACCCCACAGGATGGAAATTTCTAAAGGTCAAGGACTATTTCTTGTCTATGTATCTCAAGTTAATAACAGAGTTTGGAATAAGAGATCCTAGTTTCAAATCCCATCTCTTGTGTTTACTACCTGTGTCACCTTGAGCAAGTCATTTCACTTCCCTGGGCCTCAGTTTCCTTCTCTGTAAAATGAGAGGATTAGACTTGGGATGAGGGTAAGGAGTCTTAGGTTAAGGAACTTATATGTGATTTTGGGCAAGTTCCTTTTCTTCCATGGCCCTTGGGTTTTCTCCTCTATAAAATGAGAGGGATGGTCCCCAAAATCCCATCTAGCTCTACATCTATAGGTCTATGAAGCACTCCTCCCCCAACAGACTTTCTTTTACATGAATTCAGCCATTGCTGGAGCCCCCGAGTGTGGACATAGAAATGATCCCAACAAAAAAAGTAAGTTCCCTAATTAACAAAATTTATTTTGATCCTTTCTACAGTTTCTATCTAATCCCATATGCATCTAGCCTGGAGATGCTATTTAAGATTTTAACATCAGTAGAAGCATTCCTCCATTTTTTGATAATGGATAGGTGGGTGTTTTATTCTTCTTTATTAAAAAAAATCTAATATTTCAAAATGCCATTTCCTTGGTGGAGAGGAGCCTAAAAATGGCATTGTTGAATATCTTTAATAAACTGTGCATTTGTACATGATTTCAGAAGACATTTTGGAAAAACAATGTGACATTAGCCCCTAAATGCTTCACAAAATTCTCCATCTAAACAAGTGTTTCACTCTTTCCATGCCATTACGAGGCTACTTGGAAAAATGCTAGGATCATTGGATTGTAGATTTTGAGCCTGATAAGGTCAAAGAGGTAACAACAAATCCCTCAAGAAGGAAAGTGACGTATCCCAGGTTCTACAGCTAGGAAAAGTCTGAGGCATGATTTGAACCCAAGTTTTTCTGACTCCAAGTAAGTGATCAAGTCATTTCTTGATAGTCAAACTCTAAGTCTCTGAATCATAACGTGATATTTGAGGGTTAAACAAAAAGGACCCAAATACAATCCTGGACAAGGCTAGTAGTCACTCTGATCTCCCTCAACCCAACCAATGTTCAGACAAAGTCTCTTTGCTAACAAGAAAATTATGTTCAAAATTTGTCAAGTTTTGAGTAGCACAGGTAATAAGAGAAAGATAAATACAATAAGCTAGAAATATGAACAGCTTGAGTCTCTGTTATGAGTTCATAAATGCCTTAAATTAGGAAGACTTACAGTGGGATTTAGAGCTAGTGGGACAGATTTGCATCTCAAGCTGGTCCTTTAAAACCAGTTAGGAGAAAAATTTACAGTCTCATTTCTCTGAAGGAAACAAAGGCATATTGTTACCTACTGTAATCTGTTAGCATAAAGTATTTGGGATGCACAGTAATGTGTGCATACCAAGCTGGAGGCATATGTTCAGAACTGGATTCTGTACAAGATTTTAATCAAAGTCCAAACAGTCCAGGACTCAGGTTACCATCTGTCCTCCAGCAACAGGGACAATGAAGTAATGCAAAATGGAGGAGTTTCTTTTTTCTCCATCCTGCTCATATCATAAAAACCAAGCCCGTTGCTATGATGAAAACATTAAAAAATAGGAACAGAAATTGACCTAAAATAAATGTATTCAGGGAACATCCAGAGTAAACACATTCTTCACAAGCATAATTTTAACTTATATTCACTTTGAAAAAAATTCCCCTGATTTAGTGGAAAACATGGCCTGTGGTCAGTGTCAGGATGTCAGTTGACAGAAGTGCTGGCACAAAAATATTCAGGTTCAGAAATGTAGCTATCAAAATGGGGGGAGGAAAGGCATGAAAATAATTTGATGGATAATTCAATGGCCATCAAGTATGGCACTACTAGAGAAGAGGAGCAAATAATGTGGCTGGTTTTATGCAGATCCTCAAGAGTGGGGAAGTAATAAATCAGCTGACAAGCACTTGATAAGTGCCCTTAACAGGCAAGGTAGTTTCCTCAGAAACTACTACTCTAGGTTTTAGGTACTCTGTAGATCAGTAACCTACAGAAATGACAATTCACAAGCCCCTACTAAAGTGTTCATCTTTAATTATCAGTCAGAGGACATGACTAATCCAAACACAAAAATGATTAAATAAAAAATGAAATTACATTGAAAAAATAAAATCTACTCCATGTATATTAGGTTAGTTTTTTCCCTTAAAAGACAATGAAACTATCCCCCAGATTTAATTGGTCCAGGGGGCAAAGACTTAAAATGTTGACATAGCTTCCTGCTTGCTTAAGTAATCCATTGGGAGTCAGGAACTCCTCAGATTTGATGCACACTTTTGACTAGGAGTGCCATCATAGTAAATTTGGAGGAAAGAGGAATTGTGCCCACATGAACCAATATTGTTCTCTTGATGAACACCCTTTTTATGCTCTTATTACATGAACCTCATTTTGTTAAATGTTATCTCATTTACCAGTATTTTGTTTTGCTCTAATCTCAAGCTGAACCACTAGATCAGCCTATGACAGATTACTAATAAAACATTTGCATTAATAACACCATGGTTCACTCTCTTACAAATACCATCAGAGGGAATGGGGAACATGGACTACTCAAACAAATGCAAGTAACATGCCTACTCAAAAGACTTTTTAGAGTGTCCCACCAATCCCAACCAAATACCTGTAAAAATGGCTCTAAACAAATTCTTGAGTTGTAGAACCCACAGAATGATGGAGTGAAGAAAATCTCCAGCCTGGAAGGTTGCAGGAAAGTGTCTATCACTGGTAAAAGAGCACAGTCCAGTGTGGGTCAAGTGTGCATAGAGGGGACCTGAGTGGTGGTATCCAGACTTCAAGACCCCAAAACACTGAGGACAAATTGGAAAGTTAGTGGAAAAAGTCTGTGGGACCAGTGCAGGAGAGTAGAGTGGTCTGGCCCCAGCCCCTGGGCTGCAGAGGGGGCACGGGGGCGGAGGAAGCCACAGCAGCAGTTGGGGCAGCTGCAGCCACAGTTTTTGGAGCTCAAGGCCCATAGATTGTGGGAGGATTGAGCAACTAACAGTATACATCCCACCCCCACTGGAAGCAGAGAACTACCTTGACAAAGAGCTCAAAAGTCAAGTAAATGGCTGTGGAAATGAGCAAAAACCAGAAAAAGAATCAGACTATAGAATCTTACGTTGGTGACAAGGTAGACCAAAACATGCAAACAGAAGACAACAAAGTCAAAGCTCCTCTATCCAAAGCCTTCAAGAAAAATATGAATTGATCTCAGGCCATGGAAGTACTCAAAAGGCAGTTTGAAAATCAAGTAAGAGTAGTAGAGCAAAAATTGGAAACAGAAATGAGAGGGATGCAAGAAAATCATGAGAAATAAGTCAATTGCTTGCTAAAGGAGATCGAAAAAAAACACTTTAAAAAATAGACTAACGCAAATGACAAGAGATCCAAAAACCCAATGAGGAAAAGAAAGCCCTAAAAAGGAGAATTGGTCAGATGGAAAAGGAGATGGAAAAGGTCACTGAAGAAAATAATTCCTTAAAGATTAGAATGGAGCAGATGGAAGCTAATGACTTTTTGAAAAATCAAGAAATTAAAAAAAAAAACCAAAGGAATTAAAAAATAGCAGACAATGTGAATTGTCTTATTGGAAAAACAGATGGAAAATAGATCCAGGAGAGACAATTTTAAAATTATGAGCCTACCTGAAAGCCATGATCAACAAAAGAGCCTAGACACCATTTTCATGAAATTATCAAGGAAAACTGCCCGGATATTCTAGAACCAGAGGGCAAAATAAATATTGAAAGAATCCACTGATCACCTCCTGAAAGTTCCTATAAGGAAAACTCCTAGGAATATTGTAGCCAAATTCCAGAGTCCCCAGGTCAAGGAGAAAATATTGCAAGCAGCCATAAAAAACAAAACAAACAATTTAAGTATCATGGAAATACTATCAGGACAACATAAGATCTGGCATCTTCCATATTAAGGGATAGAAGGACTTGGAATATGATATTCTAGAAGTCAAAGGAGTTAAATTAAAACCAAGAATCACCTACCCAGCAAAACTGAGTATAGTACTTCAGAGTGGGAAATGGTCATTTAATGAAATAGGGGACTTCCAAGCATTCTTGATGAAAAGACAAGAGCTGAATAGAAAATTTGACTTTCAAACACAAGAATCAAGAGAAGCATGAAAAGGTAAACAGGAAAGAAAAATCATAAGAGACTTGCTAAAATTGAACTGTTTACATTCCTATCCAGAAAGATAATATTTGTAACTCTTGAGTTTTTGAGTTTTTCTCAGTATTTAGGTAGATAAAATTAAGGGGTGAGAGAAGGATATATTGGAAGGAAAAGGGGAGAAAGAATGGAGCAAATTATCTTTCATAAAAGAGACAAGAAAAAGCTTTTTCAATGGAGGGGAAAAGGGGGGAGGTGAGAGGGAAAAAGTGAAGCTTCCTTTAAACGTGATGAGATCATATTTGGTTTATGGAGGGAATAACATGCACACTCAATGTGGTATAAAAATCTATCTTATACCACAGAAAAGTAGGGGAGAAGGGGATAAGTGGGGTGTGGGGGGATGATAGAAGGGAACGCAAATGGGAGGGGGTAATTAGAAGTAAACACTTTTTGGGAGGGACAAGGTCTAAAGAGAGAATAGAATAAATGAGGGGGCAGGATAAGATGGAGAGAAATAGTCTTTCAAAACATGACTTTTATGGAAGTCTTTTGGATAACTACATATGTATAACCTATGTTGAATTGCTTGCCTTCTCAGTGAGGGTCAGTGGGGAGGGAGGAAGGGAGAGAAGTTGGAACTCAAAGTTTTAAAAATGAACATTAAAAATTGTGTTTACATGTAACTGGGAAATAAGATACACAGACAATGAGGTATAGAAATCTATCTTGCCCTACAAGAAAATAGAGGAGATGGGGAATAAGGAAAAGGAGAGGTGTGATAGAAGGGAGAGCAGATTGGGGGAAGGGGTAATCAGAATGTATGGTGTCTTGGGGTGGAGGAGGAGAGAGATGGGGAGAAAATTTGGAACTCAAAATCTTGTGGAAATGAATGTTGGAAACTAAATATAAATAAATTAATAAAAAAAGCAAACAAAATACTCTTGGTCAAAGTATATGTATAAATGATCTACTCATGACTGACACTGACAGAACTACTGATGTATTCTAGTGATACTGGCACACCATGGCCATTTTGGGCTCACTTCAAATGTTTGGGATGCAACTTCCCTGGATGTGTAGTCTCTGTCAGCTACAGTCAGCCTACAGTCCTTTATTGTTAATGTGGCTATGAGTGAGACTTTCCTCTGCCTCCACCTTCTGGATTCAGTCAAAAGTTCCCGAAGTCTTTGGTTGTAGGGATATTTCTCAAATGTCTTTTCAATTAAAAACCCAGAGGTTTTGAAAAAAAAAAACAAAACACCACACTCGAGCTCTTTTAGAAAAGCAGTCATCCTAGCCTCAGCCAACAAAAAGTCTTCCCTAAAAACAAAACAAAAAAACCCCAAAACTCTAACCAAAAATAATCACTAAAACCTTTTCAATGGATCATCAGATGGTGTGATCTCAAAGCTCCTTACATCCTCTGCATGCCATCTTGTATGTCAATATTCCCTCCTACAATGTAGCATCCAGAAATGAACACGTTGTCTGACCAGAGCATAGAACAGGACTATCCATGAGTGAGAAGCCTACAGCCTTGAGGCCAGATGTAGCCTTCTAGATCCTTAAGTGTGGCCTTTTGATTAAATCCAAATTTAAATGAAATTTAAACACTGCACTTAAGGATCAAGAAGGCCACATGTAGTCTCAAGACTGGAGGTTTCCCAGTTCTGGATCCCCTTCCTACACTGTGTATCTCTCAATATATCCTAATTTTTTAAAATTAATTATTTGTTTTCAGTTTTCTACAATCACTTCCACATATCTTAGATTTTTCTCTCTCCCTCCCTCCTCACTCCTTCCCCACTCCCTCCTTGAAATGGTGTGCAATCTCATATAGTTTATACACATACATTCTTATTAAATACATTTTCATCTTAGTCATGTTGCATAGAAGAATAAAAATGAATGGGTGAAACCATAAAAACAAAACAAAATCTAACACGTGAGAAAGTGGTCTGCTTCATTCTATGATCCATAGTTCTTTTTCTGGATATAGAAGGCATTTTGCCTCAAGAATCCATTGGGAATTTTTTAGGTCCTTATATTGCTGTGAAGGGCTAAGTCTATCAGAAAAAATTCCTTGCATGCTGTTGCTGTGTACAAAGTTCTCCTAGTTCCACTCCTTGCACTCAGCATCAGTTCATATAGGTCCTTCCAGGTCTCTCTGAAGCCTTCCTGTTCATCATTTCTTATATATAGCATAATAGTATTCATTACATTCATATACCACAACTTGTTCAGCCATTCCCCAATTGATGGGCATACTCTTAATTTCCAGTTCTTGGTCACCACAAAGAGAGCTGCTATAAATATTTTTGTACATGTGGGATCTTTCCCATTTTTATGATCTCTTTGGGATACAGTCCTAGAAGCGTTATTGCTGGGTCAAAAGATATGCACATTTTGTAGCCCTTTGGGCATAGTTTCAAACTGCTCTCTAGAATGGTTGGATCAGCTCACAGCTTCACCAGCAATGAACTAGTGTTCCACCTCTCCCACATCTTCTCCAACATTTATCATCTTCCTGTTTTGTCATGTTAGTCAATCTGATAGGTGTAATGTGGTACCTCAGAGACGTTTTGATTTGTATCTCTAATCAATAGTGATTTAGAGCATATTTTCATATGACTACAGATAGGTTTAATTCCTATATCCTAAATTTGAATGAGGATTTTTTATTGCCATGTTATACCATTCACTCATATGAAGCATGTGAAAAAAAAAGCCCTAACATGCTTTTCAGATTACTTGCAGTCTTGTCATGTATACAATATAGATCCCAATCCTGAACTCACAAAGTTGATTTTTTGAACCCAAATATAAGACTTTGCATTCATTCCTATTTGTCTAGTGGATATAATGCATTCTGGAAACTTTTAATTCTTGTATAAATGTTGGTCAACATTCTTATCATTAATAAGAATATTGTACTTCATTAGATTCAGCCCCTTGCTCTCACCTGTCAATAGCTTCTTGGACAATGACTCTGGCATCCAGTGAATTAGTTGTCCTTCCCAGGTTTGTGTTACTTGCAAACTTGAGAGGGTAGCCATTACCCTATTCAGTGAAAAAAATTACTTAGAAATAGAGATGATGAGAAAGCAGAAACTGAAGGCAGGGAGCTCAATTAGAAAAGGATCATCAAAGTCCAGGTAAAGGACTAAGAATACCTGAATTAAAGAAACTGACATGTGAGTGGAGAGAAGGGAATAGAAATAAATTTGATCTGTAATGTGTGTGTGTGTGTGTGTGTGTGCGTGCGCGCATGTGTGTATGTATAATACAAGTTAAAGGGTGAAAGTGCAAACCAAATTGTAAATGGGGATTCTGAGTAGGTTGAATCATCATGAATGGAAAGAGTAAGGAAACAAGTCAGTCCCCATATTTCCACTGGAATAATGCTGTCCAATAGGTCACTTTGAGGTTTCAACAACTATCTTTCTTATGGCTTAACTAACAAATGCCTCACTGGTAGCCTCGAGGAATGGGAACTTGGCTGATTGTTGGGAGCAGTGATAGATTAAGAGAAAATTGAGCAGAGCAGCCCAGAGAATGAAACCTCTGCAAACTTTCCTTCTAGCTACTAGGCTAGAGACAAGAGCAGTGGCATGGTAGGGCTCCTGGGGAAGAAGAGAGAGAAGCCAGTGGGCTCCCTCAACTTCCATTCTTATGTTTGCTTATGAAAGGGAGTTTTGAAGACTCTCCAAGCTGTCTCATCTCATTTGCTTCCAGCCTATATTATGTGGTTCATAATGAG
Organism: Potorous gilbertii; assembly: GCA_028658325.1. Lineage (NCBI taxonomy): Eukaryota > Metazoa > Chordata > Mammalia > Diprotodontia > Potoroidae > Potorous > Potorous gilbertii. Next base: position 2,145 of record JAQQSK010016068.1, on the reverse strand, counting down.
CATCTGTCCTACAGAAACATCCTCGTTTCTCAATTTAGACTGGAACCTATTTTCTAAATATAGGGTCAGTGTGGATGCTCTCAGAGAGACAGAAGATGACAATCTGTTTATTCTGTAATGCAGATAGTCAACAAGCCTCAACTGAGAGCAGACCCGGCACTGGGGCAGGTACTATGCTGTGCAGGATGTGGGAGGTGCTAACTCTGGTCTTGAGGAGTTCGCAGTCTTCTCTAGACAGGTGATGGGACTAACTGGGTCAAATGAGGGCTGTATCATGGGATCTTACGAGCAATCTTCTCCATGTCCCAATCCATTATAGTCTTAGAGTTAATCTTGCTAAGTATTTGAAAAGAATACTGAAGGGGTCAAGATCACCATCAAATAGGGATGTTCTCATGGTAACCTTGTCACATCTACTCTTGGACCCTTCCCCAAACGAGGCAAGGAACTTCCTATCTCTGTTATTCTTTTGAAAATTCTAAATTACTTGCTTTCTATTCATTTCTTTAAAAAATAACCAGAGCCCTAAGTAAATATTCTCAAATTGAGAGAAAATTCAGCTGGGTAGAGGGATAGGTCTAAGGTACAGCTACTCTTTTAAGTAGTTGAGGTAGACTAGACATAGAGATTATGTGAACTGAGTTGAGTGTAAACCTGGGAGACCAAGATGTTCAACAAGGGAAGGGGTTAGAATGGATAATATGATTATTTATCTACCTATTAGGAAAGAAGGCCCCAGAAACACAGAATCTAGAAGTGGAAGGGAATTTAGACACCATCTAAATCAGTCCCCTCCTTTTACAGAGAAGGAAGAATGTGAAAAGGAAAGTGTGTTTAAAATAGAGGAGAATTCTACAGGGCACAGTGGAAAGGCAAACTGGTAAAAACTGAGGAGGTCTGGGGCTATTTGGTAGGGGGAAGAATAGGGGGATCTTTGTTACTACAGCCTCTATTGACATCCCTTTTAAAGACACATAGGATTTAGAAGAGAAAGGAACCTCAAAGGTCATCAACTTTATCAATTTATGAAAGAAGAAACTGAGCTACAAAGCGGTAGGTTACCTTGCCTAAATTCACAGAGAGTCTCATAGATATAGAGGACCTTAGAGTTCACAGATTCCAACACCCTTATTTTATAGGTGAGGAAACTAAGGTGCAGGAAAGTTAAATGACTAATCCACAGTCATACAGATTATAAATGCTTGGGAAGAATTTTAATTCTGGTCTTCCTGACTAATTCCAATTCTCTAGTCATTAAATCAAGATGATCCTATGTTGAATGTAGATATCTCAGGGGGAATGACGAATTCCCATTTGTTAAGGATATAAACCCTAGGAGAGGGTTCTGATAGCCATGGGACCCTGGGGTGTAGCACTCCTAGGGTTGGCCAAGGGAGTGGGCTGTTTGGGTGGTTGTTTCCATCTACCATGTTTGACAAGCTAAAAGAACTTCTACTATTTGTATCTAACCAAAAGAAGAGTCCCAATTGTTATAACTTTTGTGATGCCATTATTAGGTAAGTTTCAACTTGTGGGATCCCCATATTGACCAAGCAACTGCTCTTGACTGAGTAGCTCCTAATGGTCAGGAACAGAAAACAATCTTTAACTGCATAATCCCAGGGAAGGAAAGTAGGGTGGTCAAGCCTGACTAGCAGCTAAATAACAAGGTCATTGGAAAATATCTTCATCTCTCATCTCTGTCCCCAACCTCTCAGTCTTTCATTGCACCTTTCCAGACTTTTAGGAGCTCAGCAGTCTGATGAGAGGCAGCAATGTACAATGGAAAGCATCCCTAGCATGGAGTTAGAGAACAGGGGTTTGATTTCCAGATACAGAGGTGAATAGAATGAGCAGTGTGCTCTGGGGCGAGCAGTACCATTGAGCTTTCCCTGAAAAAGGGTCCATGGATACTCATCTCAGATCTATGGTCCCAGCTCTGCCATCACTGTGCTTGAACAAATCATTTCCCTTGAACGTCAGTTCAAGTAAATGAACCTCAGTTTCTTTATGTGTCCAGTGAGATTGATTTGGAGATTTCCAAGGGCCCTCCCAGTGTACATTATGTGTTCCTACGTATGTGTGCCCAGCACTGTCCTAGGCACTTTGCTAAATTCACAAGAAGTCCAAAATATGGTTCCATTG
>JAQQSK010016067.1:0-10565 GCA_028658325.1 Potorous gilbertii | reverse complement strand
TGTGTGTGTGTACTCCTGTATATGTGTATGTGTACGTGTGTGTATGTGTGTGTGTGTAATACCACCAACTACCCAGATACTGAAAAATTTCAAGAGTTACAAAAGTTAAATAAATTTAAAAATAAAAAATAAAAAAAAATAATAAAAAGAAAATTAGCTACCCAAAAAAAAATATGAAAACAAGATAAAAAGCAGTGGTGAAATGTGGACAGATCTAAACAAGTTAATGTGATGTGAAATCAATAGAATCAGCACTACACGGTTATTGACTACACCAATTGCAGAAAATGAGGAAGAATAAGGAAGAGTAGAAGAAAGGGGGAAAGAAAAAAGTAGAAGTGGGAGGAGAGAAATAAGATACCACAGAGAGAAGAAAGAAGGAAAGAATAAAAGAAGGAAAGAAAGGATAGAAGGAAGGACGAATATAAGGAAGAAAGAGTAGAAGGGAATTATGGAAGGAAGGAGGGAAAGGGGGATTTGAGTAGGCCTTAATGAGCATAGAAAGAACTTATTTTTCTCCCTTTTAATGTATTTGAAAATTGTTGCATTTTGACTTAAAGGCTTTGATGATGGTTTTTGCTGTTTTGTATGCCTAGTTGATCCTCATGTCATTTTCCCATTAAAAGCTTTCACTTCTTCTAAATTATCTTGGGAAAAATATTTTTAGATGCATGGAAGTATAAATACATAAATTTCAAAATTGGAAAAGAATGACCCTGCCTCCTCATTTTCAACAGAGGAAACTGAGAGCAAGACAAGTGTACTAGTTCACCCACAATTGCACAGCAAACTAGTTGCATAGATGGAACCTTAATTTCCTTGACTCTCAGTCCCGGGACATTTCTACTGCAAATACCATAAACAAATTATGTTTATTTCTGTATTCACACTAATGTTCATTGTCTTACACATTTTCTTCCTATCTTTGTTTTGCCCTTCTTTATGTAAGTGCAGAATATCATCTTCATTGTTAATATGCTAGACATATAGTATTTTCCTCCTTTTACTTAACAAACTAGTTTAATCATTTCAGTGAATATTTTTAATTCTCTCCAATGGACTAGCTTTTATCCAATACTGGATATTTCATGGTCTTCTCTGGAGGCCATTGAAGAGGATCTTGTGGTAGAAGCAGCTATGGAAAAGAAGAGCAATAGTTAATTATATTTTGATTCCATGACAGCAGAACTATTAGTAGTAATAACTAACATTCATATAGCATTAAATTTTACAGGATATTTCACATATGTTATTTCATTTGAATTAGTTTTAGAATTACCTTGTGATTATCCTCATTTTAAACAGGAGGAAGCTGAACTCTAAATTAACCTGGAAAGTGTCACACAACTATGACATGTCAGTGGCTGAATTAACATTTACGTATTCCTGATGCCAAGTCTAGCACTCAATCCACTCCACCAGGTAATGCTTCTCGTAATCCCACAGCCTTTCTATTGACCATGGACAAAAACCATGGCAGGTTCACATCTATGAGACAACATAGAGAAAATAGCATAATTATATAATTGTGATAACATAGGGTTGGTAGTCAGTAAAAAGAAAGCATTTGTCAAACGGAAATACTTTCCTTGACTGGCATAAATACTTGAAATTCCATTTTGGAGAAAAGTGAAGTATAAAAGGTTATGGGAAGCAGTATTATTCATAACATTTTTTTTCTTTATTCTCCACAGAATATAATGCAAATAAGAGACATTTACAGAATATGTTCAAATGAAAGAAAGCATATGCAAATTGCTTTGCAATCCTAAGGCATGCACAATGTCTTTGTGTTATCATTTATAGTCCTTGACTGAAATTTTATTTGGAAACACAATCGCAACACACAAGTCACCCAAGTTTCCAAAAGACAAGAAGAAGCCGTTTCTGTGCATTCTATCAATTTGCAAACTTCAAGTACCAACTCAAAATGGATTGTGTGCATTTTGCCCAAGGATCAATCTTGAAAATTTAGGAAAAGATTATTCAACAGAAAATCCTCCAAAAGATAATAATTTCTTTTCAGCTAAACAATCGCAGAAAAATCATCTATTAGAGTGTAGAGGAGTCAAAATTTACATTTATTGAGAAAATAAAAATGGTGCTGAGATCACAAATCAAAGAAGATTTCCTAAATATAGCCAGATGATATCCGGTGATCATTTGTATTTAGTCCTAAACGGAATTTTATCATTTTTGTTATTGTTCTGTTTTGTGTGTGTCATTACTAAGTAATGACCCACAGAGCAGGCTGAGTGTTTGAGTTCATGGCATTCAATAAACTACTTGTTTTAGCTCCCAAGTTTTAGGGTTTCTAGAGAAGAAAAGGACGTTAGAGATTACTTAGTCCAAACCCTTCATTTTGCAAATGAGGAAAGTGAGACCCAATACTAGTAAATAGCTGCAGAGGTATCTTTTGAGTCAAAGTCTTGTGAGTAGAGCTAGCATTCTTTCTAGGATATCCATGGTGTCCATTGACTCCTATGGAGTTTCCGAGACCAGAAGTGCCTCGCATACAGTTCAATCAATGTTCAGTTGAAATGAATTAGAGAAGTTCAAAATGATAGTCCCTTCCCTTAAACAGATCAAACTTTTCATAAACAGCAGCAGGTCTTTAGTACAGATTAGGATGATAATCACTCCATCAACATTCATTTAGTGGATAGTACACATTTACATCTCCATGCCAGGCACTGGGGTAGTGGTGGTGGTGGTGGTTCAGTATTGAGATAACAACAATGTCTGATTTCATGAAATTGGAATCTGTTAGAGAGACAAGATACAAGCAAAAGAAAGAAGGATAAACCACAACAGATGTTTACTATCTTAAAGTGCTTGATTTAATTGAAACAAATATAAGTGTGATCATATACCTCTTTGCACACAAAAATATTAAAACTATAGAAAGAACTAACATCTATCCCAAGTATCGATACTTATAGGGTCAACCTCTTGATATTAACTCCTCTGAATACTGACTTTAATTGATTCTCAAACTCTCTCAGGCTGTTTATTTATTTACTTATTTTGTTTAATAATGAAAGAATGACAATACTTTGGGATTCTAGGATGAGCCAAATGTGCTTTTGTTTCCTTTGCTTTTTTATTGTTTCCATTTTCTAAGGAAACAGAATGTGTCCATTAACCTAGTTATTTTTTTTCTTTCCTCACCCTTTTTTTCAGACATGGTACTTTAAAAAAATTAACACTTTTTTCTGGATAGAAATAATATGACTTTTTAATATTACATATATGGATATATACATTCATATGGGTGTATATATATGCATGTGTGTATTTGTGTGTATATATATGTGTGTTAAAAACAGATTCTTCCATGACATCATAGTTCTCAGAAAATTCACATTTCAGCTGCTGAGAAAAATAGTTGAATCTCTTTTATAAAGTTCTTTCTTTTTTTAGAATGCCATGTCTTTACCTTTGGTTAGAGGCTCAACTTCTTCATATTTAGAGTGTTTTACCAATGCCAAACTTCTGAGAATGGGTCCTTTAAAATGTTTTATTACAGTGGACATTAGTTATGTACACTTTTACTTAGAAATTTTTCTTAGAAATTATCTAGTTTGTTGAATATTAATCTAAGTTTATGATTTCTGTCAATGAGAGGCCAGTTCGTATAATTAAGCACAGTAAAGTTTGTCTAATGTATACATAGATATTCTATGACAGTTTAATGATTAATTAACATGGTGGGTCAGGATTTAAGGACCTTCCTCAAGCTTGAGGCAAAATATAGATCCATGGATGAAGCTCTGTCTCCAACAAAGGGAGAAGAGAAAGAGCAGCCAGAAAAGAAAAAAAACAGGAGAACAAAGAGAAAGAAGCATTATAAAACTTTAGAGAGAAGATAGCATTAAGTAGAAGAGAGTGACTGACTAGATCAAAAGCTGTATAGAGATCAAGAGGAATGAGGATTCAGAAAAGATCTCTACATTAGGCAATGAAAAGATCACAATTAACTTTTGAGAGCTTGGTTGAATGGTTAGATCAGATTCGAGATTTCAAAAGTTAAGAGCAAGTAAAGGGAAGGGAGGGGAAGAAGGAAGTAGAGATTGCTGAGGAGGTTTTTTGGTTGTTTTCTTTTGTTTTATTTTTCCCTGAAGGACTGTGGTCATAAAATAGAAAAGAGATTATAGGACGAAAAATATCATGATGGATCAAGTGAGAGTTTATTGTGTATAACGGAGACATGTACATGGTTGTAGACAGTGCCAACATAAGCAATAAATAGTGAGTAACTGAAGATTAGTGAGAAAATAGAAATGAAGAAAGTGAGGAGGTGATCTGTTGAACAACATGAGATGGAATGGGAGCTCTTATGCATGTGATGAAGGGAGAAGAGGTAGTGCTCAGCAGATGGCTGCAATTATTTTCATGAAATATGGGGCAAGTTTCTTCACTGAGAGGATGTGGAAAGGGGAAATATAGGAAATTCAAGGAAGAATGAAAAGGTTTGGTAAAGAAGTGGTGCTGATTGGGAAAGTGAATTGAACAGGTAATTATAAGAGGACTACTTTGCCATATTAAGACTCCACTTGAGAATTGGAACAAAATTGTAGCGGACCCCATCAGCACAGTTTCATGAATCTTTCTAGTTTCCTTTATATAAGTAGAAGTGAACACAATTGTTGATGAGAATATGACGATACTGATGAGGATAGTATCTGGAGAGGCAAAATTATTGATTAGAAAGAATATATAGCATCATATAAAACTTCCTCCTTTTTTTCCTGACACATCTCAAATAGGAACGTTTTATTGTAGATTTTTTTCCTGCTTCAACTTTCCCACATAATAAGACACAGAGTCAAGATGGCAGAGTAAGTACAGGCACTTGCCTGAACTCTCTCTCAAGCTCCTTCAAAAAACTTTTAAATAATGACTGTAAACAAATTCTAGAGCAGTACTACTCACAAAAAGTTGGAGAGAAAGAATTTTCTAGCCTAAGACAACTTGGACGGTCAGCAGGAAATATTTGTCTCTTCATAGTAAGAAAGGACATAGTACAGCACAGGCTGGGCCAGTGGAGACTAACCCAAAACACGTGAGGAGCAAGCCTCAGGGTGACTGAATCAGTTGCAGCAGTGGTGGTTTCTAAAACTCTCAGCGCACAGATGCCAAAGAAAACTTAGAAGGTTAACCAGAAAGTTCTGTGGCACCCGAATGAGAATGATGCACAATTCAGCACAGACTACACTGACATAGATGAGGACCAGCAAATTAGGAGCATGGCTGACTCAGCCGTGGCAGCAATTATTTCTAGAACTTTCAGCCCACAGACTGTTAGAGTGTCAACCAACTGGTCACAAGGTGATTACAGGGGTCTTTTTGCTAGCACAGTGGGCAGAACGCTGTTGTTTTGCTCATACTCAGATCCAGGTCACAGCCTGGGTGGCAGTCTCAGAACAAGGAAGAGTACTAACACATCAGGGCTGAAGTGAAGCAGAGACCCTTCTCACTGTTCCAGGGCAGGGAAGAGTGCTTGTGGTCACTAACTGACCACAGCATAGGCTAGGAGAGTAGTAAACATGCCAATCTTTAGATCATGCCACCTTTGAATAACTGCAAATTCATAGGTCTCTACAAGTGTCACTGAAACCCCTGAAACTTGGAAGAATGTGATCACAACCCTAGAAGCAGAGCCCTATTTTACAAAAGAGTTAAAATTGAATAATAGGCTGGGAAAGGGAGCAAACAACAGAAAAGAAATTCTGACTTTAGAAAATTACTATGGTGACAAGGAAGATCAAACACACACTTAGAGGAAGATAATAAGATCAAAGCTCTTGCATCCAAAGTCTCCAAGAAAACAAATGAATTGGAAGGATATGGATTAACTCAAAAAGAATTTTGAAAATCAAGTAAAAGAGGTAGAGGAAAAGTTGGGAAGAGAATTGAAAGGGATGCCAGAAAATAATGAAAAATGAGTCAACAGTTTGGTAAAGGAGATACAAAATACACTGAATAAAATGCCTTAAAAAACAGACTAGGCAAAATGACAAAAGGGAATAAAAAGTCAATGAGAGGAAAAATGCCTTTAAAACCAGAATTTGTCAAATGGAAAAAAAGAGTTAAAAAATTCACTGAAGGGGAAAAAAAATCTGTAAAAGTAGAACTGTTTGAATGAAAAATGAGATCCAAATATTTACTGAAGAAAATAATTCCTTAAAAATTAGAATTGAGTAAATGAAAGTTAATGATTTTATGAGAAACCAAGAAACAAACAAACAACAACAATAAAACAAAGTCAAATGAATGAGAAAAATACATGATAAAATGACATAGCTCATTGGAAAAAACAACTCATCTGGAAAATAGATTCAGGAGAAATAATTTAAAATTATTGTACTACCTTAAAGCCATGATTAACAAAAGATCCAAGATCTCATCTTTCAAGAAATTACCAAGGTAAACTACCCTGATATTCTGGAACCACAGGGTATACCAGAAATTGAAAAAAAAATAAAAAACAAATACAACAATCACTACTTGAAAGAGATCCCAAATTGAAAACTCCAAGGAATATTATAGTCAGGTTCCAGAGCACCTAGATCAAGGAGAAAAATATAACAAGCAATCAGAAAGAAACAATTCAATGTCATAGAGCCATAGTCAGGGTAACCCAAAATTTAACAGCTTCTATGTTAAAGAAACAGAATACTTTGACTATAATACTCCAGGTGGTAAAAGAACTAGAACTGCAATCAAATCTACCTACTCAGAAAACTTGACTATAATCCTTTGGGGAAAATGGATATTCAATGAAATAAAAGACTTTCAAGCATTCTTGATGAAAAGACCAGAACTGAACAGAAAATTTGATTTTAAAATATGAGAATCAAGAGAAGCATAAAAGGTAAACAAGAAATGGAAATTATAAGAGAATTAATAATGTTTTACTTTTTACATCCCTACATGGGAAAGTGATATTTGTAACTCATAAGAACTTGCTCATTATTAGGGCAAATAGAAGGAGTATATATAGACAGAGGCATAAATGTGAATCAGTTGAATATGAAGGGATGATCTCTCTCTCTTTCTCTTTCTTTCTCTCTTGGTAAATGTGTGTACATACATACATACATACATATATATATATATATATATATGTGTGTGTGTGTGTGTGTGTGTGTGTGTGTGTATACATATATTTACCTTTTATATTTATATATGTATATATACATTTTATATTTATATATGTATATACATACATATATATACATATTTATACACATATATATATTAATGGTGTGAGAGAAGAATGTACTCAGAGAAAGGGAAAGGGAGAGGTACATTAAGGTAAATTATCTCACGTAAAAGAGGTGATCAAAAGCTTTTGCATTTATGGGCAAGAGTGTTAGGGAGGTTACAGAGAGTGACTGAAAATTAATCTCATCAGAATTGGCTCAAAGTAGAAATAACATTCATACTCAATTGAATATTTAAATCTTTCTTAACCTACAGGAAAGTATGAGGGAAAGGGGATAAGTAAAAAGAGGATGAGTGATAGAAGACAGGGCAGACTGGGGGACATACTAGGCAGAAATTAAAAACTGCTTTTTACACGTAACTGGAAAAAATAAAATTCTAAATTAAAAACTTCTCTGACCCTCTTTTTCAAAGCATACATATTTGTATATATGCAAATATATTTGTATGTTTTAAATTACATATATTTTTATATATACAAATATATGTGTGCATATTTTAAGGTATACATATTTGTATATATATGTATATACACACATACATATGTATACATATAAAGTATACATAATATATATTTATTTATTTAAGTACATGTGTATATGATAGTTCTTATGGATATTGATCTGGGCCCAAAATTCAATAAATGGATTGCACTGGATCATATTTGAAAAATACACAAAAAACATTTGATCATTCCAAGTTGCTCAAAACCACAAAAAACAAGATAAAATCAAAACAACAAAAATGTTTGGTGCCAATAATTAAATGTAATCCAAGGAAAAAGAGAAGAATGAATCTTATACTTCCTACACTCCTAGATAATTACTAGCACTGAGATGTTATGTTCACTCTGGGACACTGAGTCAATGTGCTTCAAAAGTGACTCGAGCACAAACAAGCATACCACATGACTATAGGAAAAAGTGCATCCTTTCAAAAATTATCAAGATGTTTTTAACTAACTTGAAACATCTTCCTAAAACAAAGGTTCATTAATTTGATGAGTTCAATCAAAGAGCATTTTTTAAGTATTTGCTGTGTGCCTGTGCGGGCCATGTAATAAATACTGGTGTTCAAAGACAGGAAAATTGAATAGTCCCCACTTTAAAGGCAGTAATACATTCTAAAGGGGTAACATGATATATATGATATATTTGATATTTAGACACATATGAGAGTATAGGAAGGTTATCCAATAGAAGAAAGTATTAGTGCTTCAGGTGAGAGGGACCAGGTTCCTTTCCAAACTCTCTTGCAAAACTGAGATTTGAACTGAGATTTTGAAGGAAAATTAAGTGGTTAAACTGAGAGGAGGAAAAGATAGTAGAAAGATGGTGTAGTGGCACTGAAATGAATGATAGAATAATGCTGTGAATTCCTTTGGTATTATCCTATGGCTTTCACCCTTTTTTAAGCTATTATAATTCTGCATTGCCCATAGAACAAAGCAAATTCTCTGATGAGGGCCAGTCATGCTAGGTGGTCCTTTCCCTCTGTCTTCCATGTTACACAATCAGTTTCAAAGTTATTGAGAGAGACCTTGAAAGTGTCCTTGTGCTGTTTCTTCTGAGCACCATGTGAATACTTACTCTGTGTGTGTTCTTCATAAAATTGTCTTTTTTTGAAAAGCATATATTCAGGCATTTTAACAACATGACCAACCCATCATAATTAAGTTCTCTGTAGTAGAGTTTGAGTGCTTGGCAGTTTAGTTTGATAAAGGACCTCAGTGCCTAGTATATATACACTGTACACATGCACACACATGCACACACACAAACACACACACTCACCACCTAAATACACACATACCTATATCTATTATATATGTGTCTATGTATATACCTATATCTATTATGTGTGTGTGTTTGTGGGGGGGAGACAGAGAAAGAGAGAGAGAGATGAAAATATAGACATGTAGATATAGACAGTCTCCGCCATTAAAATTATGCACTCTCAAATAGAGGTGCTTCATTCTTTATATTTTTATTGCTAGAACCTAGTACTATACCGTGTATATGGTAGGCACTTAAATACTTGTCAATGGATTGGTTAACTGGTCTTCAGTTTCATTATCTGAAAAGCAGAATGAACTTCATCTCCTTTAAGGTGTTTCTAGCTCTAACAATCAATAACTGTATCAGAAAAAAAAAAAACTTTTCATATTTTTAAACACAGGGTCTTTTGACTTAAGGAAATATTTTTACACTTTAATGCATGCAAATGTGTTTATCAGCCCTTCTCTTTGACACAGTCTTTTCTTCTAATCACAAATCTATAAAACAAAATGATAATGCTGATGTGACATTAGAGTCTTCTATCATTTTGTGCTTACACAATTTAAATGTCATATTTAAACAAGCAATGACACATGAAATAATATAGGACTTTGGATGGTTGATGTGCCTATATTTCTTCAACACATATTTTCCAATGCATGGATATTATTGCTTGCATTAGTTATTTTATGATGATTGTCAGTAAAATTATAGCAGTTTTTTTTATCAAATGCATAGGATGAGGGTCCTTCTCAGTTTTCATGACAGAACTTATTTCATTTCTGTTGCTGCTTCATGCTGTTCAGAATAATAAATAAACAGGGATTTTGTAGAGTACACACATCATTCTTTATCAAATATAATGAATTAGTTGCTTTCAGAGTGGTACCTATACTACTTTTAATAATATTACAAATCCCCAAATAGTAATAAAATTATTTATTTCCATTCTCCTAGAATCCTGGCAAGTATTACTTTGAAAAGCAACTTGTTGGAAACAGCAATGTGTAAAGGGTCTCTCCAAAGTAACTTTCAAATTTACTTGTCATATACTCAGGGTACTCATGGTCAAAGTACATAGTAATGGCAAGGACACACATGGTTTTTGTGTCAAAAAGTCAAAATGAATCAAAGGATCACAAAACAGATTATTTATTTATTTATTTTACGTTTTTATAAATTAATTCATTTTTAGTTTTCAATATTCATTTCAACAAGATTTTGAGTTCCAAATTTTCTCCCCATCTCTAACAGCCCCCTCCACAAAACACTGTGCATTCTGATTGCCCCTTCCCCCAATCTGCCCTCCGTTCTGTCACACCCCTCCCTTCCTTTATTCCCATCTTCTCTCTTTTCTTGCATGGCAAGATAGATTTCTTTACCTCATTACCTGCATTTCTTATTTCCCAGGTGCTTGCAAAACCTATTCTCAACATTCACTCCTTAAACTTTGAGTTCCAACTTCTTTCCTTTCTTCCCTCACCACCAATCCCCATTGAGAAGGCAAGCAATTCAATATAGGCTATATATATATATACGTATATATATATATATATA
>JAQQSK010016066.1:0-10566 GCA_028658325.1 Potorous gilbertii | reverse complement strand
GTAGGTGATTCTTGGTTTTAGACCTAGTTCCTTTGACTTCTGGAATATCTTATTCCATGCCCTTCTATCCCTTAATGTAGAAGCTGCTAGATCTTGTGTTATCCTGATTGTATTTCCACAGTACTGGCAAGGGAGAGAATGGATTAAATGGAAGTCAGGATCATGACAGAGGGAAACATAACTGTTATGGAAGTGTTTTGCGTTGTTACACATGTATTACCTATATTGAATTGATGGCTTTTTCAGTAAGGCTGTGTGGGGAGGGAGAAAGGGAGAGAATATGGAACTCAAAACTTTAAAATGAATGTTAAATATTGTTTTACTATGCAACTGGGAAATTAGATGTAGAGAAAATGGTGTATAGAAATCTATTTTGCCCTACAAGAAAACAGAGTGAAGGGGTATGGAAGAAGGGATGTGAAAGCAAAGAGGACAGACTGGGGAAGAAATGGATGGGGTGCATGCTGTTCTGGGGTGGGGTGGAGATGGGGAGAGAATTTAGAATTCAAATTATTGTGGAAGTCAATTTTGAAAACTGAAAAATAAATTATATATTAAAATTTAAAAAAGAAAAATATATGCTTTTATCTGCGTTTTGGGTCCATCAGTTATTTATCTGGATGTTGATAGCATGTTCCTTCCTGAGTCCTTTGTACTTATCTGGAATTATTGTGTTGCTGAGAAGAGCCAATTCATTCATAGTTGATCATCAAATAATATAGCTGTTGCTGTGTATAATGTTCTCCTTCTGCTAATTTCACTTTGCATCAGTCCACACAAGCCTTTCTAGGTTTTTCTGAAATCTATCTGTTCATCACTTCTTATTGCACATTTTTGCACAATAGTATTTCAATACATTCATATAAAACAGCTTGGTCAGTCATTAATAACTGATGGACATCCTTTCAGTTTCCAATATTTTGCCACCATAAAAGAGCTGCTATAAATATTTTTATACATGTAGATCGTTTTTCCCTTTTAAAAGATCTCTTTGGGATATTAACACAGGAGTGACATTGGTAGAACAAAGGGTATGCCCAATATGTTTGCCCGTCGGGCACAGTTTCAAATTGTGCTCCAGAACGGTTGTTATCAGTTCACAACTCTATCACCAATGCACCAATGTCTCAATTTTCCCCCATCTTCCCCATCATTTATCATTTTCCTTTTCTTGTCATTTTAGACATTGAGAAATGAATGAACCCTTTATCACACACATGCTGTAAAGATTGTTTCCCAGCTTTCTGCTTTCCTTGGAATCTTGTTTGCATTGGTTTTGTGGTACAAAAGGTTTTTTTTTAATTTAATATGATCAAAATGATCTATTTTATGTTTGTAATGATCTCAAGTTCTTTTTCGGTCATGAATTCTTCCCTTCCCCATAGAACTGGCAGGTAGATTATTCCTTCTCTTCTAACGTGATTACCTTCTTGGAGGTATTCCACTAATATAATTGTATTGTTTATTTCTTTCTTTAACTCACTTGTCTTGTCCTTTAAGAATTTGGGTGCTATACCACTTGGTACATATATGTTCACTATTGATATTGCTTCATTGTCTATGGTAACTTTTAGCAAGATATACTTTTCTTTCTTTGTCTCTTTTAATTAGGTCTATTTCTACTTTTTTTTAGTCTGAAATCAGGATTTCTACTTCTGTTTTTTTTTTACTTTAGTTGAAGCATAGTACATTCTGCTCCAGCTCCCTCCCTTTACTCTGTGTATATCTTTCTGTTTCAAGCATGTTTCTTGTAAATAACATATTGTATTATTTTCATCTACTCTGCTATCCATTTCTATTTTGTAGGGGAATTCATCATGTTCACATGATTACTACCTGTATATTTCCCTCCGTCCTATTCTTTCTCCTATTTGTCCTCTCTATCTTTTCACACTTTTCCTCCTCACTAGTGATTTGCTTCTGTCTACCACTTCACCCTAGCCTCTCTTCTATCAGCCTTCTCCTTCTTTCCTTAATCTCCCCCTTCTACTTTCCTGCTGGTTCAGATAGATTTCCATATTCAATTGATTGTGTATTTCATTTCCTCTTTGAGACAATACTAATGAGAGTACAGTTCACCTGCTGCCCATTGCCCATCTTCCCATCTTTCCTTCCATCCTAGGTCTTTCTCACTTCTTCATGCAAAATAATTCACCCCATTCTATTTCTACTTTCCTTCTGTACTCAGTGTACTCCTCTTTCTCAAAACCTAATTTTTAGATGTCATTCACTCAAATTTACCTTATAACCACACCCTCTGAATGTGTAGATTCCTTCTAGCTTTACTATTAATGATATAGTTTTTAAGAAATACAAGTTTCTTCTTCCTTGTAGGGATATAAACATCCCAGTTGTATTGAATTCCCTTTGTTTTCTTTTCCCATTTTACCTGTTTATATTTCTCTTGGGTCTTATATTGGAGATCAAATTTTTGGTTTAGTGCTGGTCTTCTCATCATGAAATTTGAAATACTTCTATTTCAGGTAATACCCATTCCCCACTCTTGATGTATTACGCTTAATTTTGTCCAGTTAGCGATCCTTGTTGTAGTTCTATATCCATTGCCTTCTGAAATACCGTGTTCCATGACCTCTAATCTCTTAATAATCCAGCTTGCAAGTCCTGTGTAATCCTGATTGTGATTCCCTGATTTTTGAATTGTGTCTTTCTGGCTACTTGGAGTATTTTTATCTTGACCTGATAGTTCTGAAATTTGGAGTTTTTATTTTGAGACCGTTTTTCCTGAGATGATCAATGGATTGTTTCAATGCTTGTTTTGCCTTCTGGTTCCAGGATTTAAGGACAGTTTTCCTTGATAATTTCTTGAAAGATGCTGTCCAGGTCCTCCCTTTGATTATGCCTTTCAAGTAGTCCAATGATTCTGATATTTTCTCTCCTGGATCTATCCACTGCACCACCTAGCTGCCCCATTCCTCCATATTATGATCATTACCAAAACACCACTGCACGTATCCTGTCCTATTTACCATTATATGCATTAGTCAGAATGTCTGAGTGTCTCTTGGAATCTTTCTATGGTGAGAGCCCCCTTAAACTAGTGGTTTCCCTCTAAGATAGTTTCTAATTTATCACTGTAAATGCAAGCACCCTGACATACACATGAGGGCCTGCTATCACAGGTCCTCCTATCTTAGATCTGCATTTTAAAAGGAAAGTGACTTTTGAGTGGTCAACAATCACTTTAATCAAGCATACATATATATATATATATATATATATATATATGTATATGTGTATATATATATATATATATATATGTGTGTGTGTGTGTGTGTGTGCATGTATGTATGTATGTATATTTCACTCAGTTCAGTGGAAAAAGTCAGCGCCCTGAACTTCAGAGAAAATACAGAGGAATCAAAATCAACAGACGGGGCTTTATTACATATTTAAAGGAAATAACAAGTTGTACATAATAGACTTGCAGTTTCATGTACAGCCATCTTTTATTACAACCTACTATATTATAGAAATGCTTATTTTATTTCTTAAGTTCAGAATAAAATAAATACATATTTTAAAAAAGAAAAATTGAGGCTATTTGTCAAGAGCTCCCTTTTCTCTTGTCCTCATTTCTTATGGTTCTTTGCAGTATCCCCCAGTATCTCCTACTTCATTACAGTCTCTAATGATGAGATGGTGCTGTTACTTGCTAAGAGTAGATACAGCACCAGTGCAGGAGTCAGGAGGACCTGAGTTAAAGTCTCACCTTGGACACCTGACACTCACTAGTTGTGTGACCTTGGGTAAGTCACTTAACCCCAATTGCCTCATTCTGGGTCATCTCCAGTCATCCTGATGAATACCTGGTCACTGGATTCAGATGGCTCTGGAGGAGAAGTGAGGTTGGTGACCTGCACAGCCCTCCCTCACTCAAAACAAAGTCAAGTACAAGTCATGCCACCATTTATCTGATGGCATGGTCTTCTTCAGCAACGAAGGATGAACACACACACATACACACACACACACACACACACACACAATATGGGTGTGAGTAGAGGAGATATAAGTATAGATGCATCCTTTTCAGTTTAGTCTATATTATTAACATTTTTCTCTATCACTTTGTTTAGTCTAGGGATAATCAACAAAAATCCTTAATTTGCAGCATTTGCTAGTTTATAAGGTAAAAATGGCCTCACTCAAAGTTTAATCATTGAATTTTGGAAGCTCAATAGTGCTGCCTTTAGCATACACCTAGAGACAAGATAGAGACAGACTGACCCCAGACTGTGGCCACAGGGAAGGTGGGACTATTAGAATCAAAATGAAGTTATTTTCTGATCTCAAAGAGTAAAGTCAATCTATACAGCAGGAGGCAGAAATAATCATTGAAAAATCCCCCAAGACTTAAGTCTTCCTCCATCCAACAAGGATGTTTTTGCAACATTGTAAAACATTGTAAAAGCAAATTTTAAACCCTGTATTTGTGTTCAGGGTTCTTGCTTCCATGAAGAGATTGGGTAGATCCAACTAGGTAAACCTTACCATACTTGTGCGTGTTTGTCCTTCTGTATAGAGATATATGGCAATAGCACATGAGAAGGGTTAGTGTTGAAACTACTCTAGAAATACAGCTTAGATGTAAATGATATTATTGAGTCATGTCTAACCCTTCAGCTCCTCATTTGAGGTTTTCTGGGCAAAGATACCAGACTGGTTTGCCATTTCCTTTTCCAGCTCATTTTACAGATGAAGAAACCGAAGAAAACAGTTAAGTGACTTGCCAGGTTGTATAGCTAGTAAATGTCTGAGGTTGAATTTGAGCTCACATTCTCCTGACTTCAGGTCCATCACGCTAGCCACTGTGCCACCTAACTACCCTGATCCAAATTGTGCCAAATGGAGACACTTGTGTTTAACTTTGAGCAATTACTGAGTCACTGAAGATTCCTGAGCAGATCAATGACATGGTCAGTCCTACGTTTAAGACAATTATTTTGGCAGTTATGAGAATGATGAATGGCAGAGGGGAAAGACTGAAGTGTTGAGGCCTAATTCAGGTGGATATTCAGATAAGAAGACTGTCCTTGAGGATTAAATATGCAAAATGATTCCAAAAGAGATCTGGAGAGCAGTTGATGAGTTCCTTCAGGGAAATGTGCAAAATTAGAGTAATAACTGTACTGAGTTATAACAATATCTACATTCATTTAAAAAAATATAGTGAGAATCTCTCTACTAGTTTTCATGATATGACCCTCATGGAGATGGATTCGATAAGGTCATGTAGACAAGGTCAAAAATTCAAAGTCAATCATGAAATAAATAACCAGGAGACAACTTCAATTCACCAGCTTGGGATCAGAAACAGACACCAGGATCCAGGGGAAAGAAAAACAGGAATCAAGGACAGTAATATGGGAAATCAGAATCAAGTTCTCTCAGTTCAGTCAGGGACAGAGGAATTCATAATTATGAACAGTAAGGGAAATTCTCTACCTTAGGTTCACCATTTGGAACAGGGTAAGAATGATCCATAATTATAAAGGGAAAAAACTACCCCACACTCTCAATGGAACATACCCCTTCTGTGGTCACTCTTCCAAATCACACTCACACTACCAGGGTGGGGCCCAGGAAAGGGGCTGCTATTTTTTGCAGGATCCTAGAACAAAATTCTGTTAGTGACTGTCCTGACACTGGCTCGTACCAGTATGTTTCCCCTTGATAATCAGTCAGCGGACTTAATTCTTTAGCAAGGACAGTGACTTAAATGGCATGGCAATGACAGTAGCAGCAAAACATTTACACCAAAATAGGAGACTCAGTTTCCTTTTACTGACACACAAGGTCCCTTGGGAGAGTGGGCTCAAACCAATAGCACATCGATAGTTGACCTCACATTTAGCAATCAGCTGTGGCCAAAGCAGCTCCTCAAGGGAACTATAGGGTTTCAATGTCCTTTCTTTCTCCAAATGGTCCTCATAAAATTAGCTACAGGGCATGATGTCAGGGATGGAAAAGGGATGGTTCACTAGTCTGATTCCTTGTCACACAGATCTTGCTCTTTTTTCAAATTTAATTTAATTTTATGATAATTATTTTTTAATGTTCTACAATCACTACCTTAAAATTAAGATTTTATTCTCCCACGCCTACCCCTCACTACCCCGCCATGACAGCATACAATTCTGAATAGGTTCTACATATACTTTCCTATTGAGTATGTTTTCACTATGATCATGCTATATAGTCAAACTAAAATCATATAACAAATCAAAACATAATACACTAAAACTAATACACTAAAACATACACATACACAAACATCATCTGCTACATTCTACGAATGATTTCCATATTTTTTTTCTGAGTGTGGAAGGCATTTTGCCTTAGAAAACCACCACTGGAATATTTTTTTTAACAAGTTCTTGTGTTATTGCGAAGTTCCAAGTCTACCAGAAAAAATTCTTGCACACTGTGGTCACTGCTGTGCACAAAGTTCTCCTGGTTTTGCTCCTTTTGCTCAGCATCAGATCATAGAAGTCCTTCCAGGCTTCCCTGAAGTCTTCTTGTTCATCATTTCTTATGGTGCAATAGTACTCCATTACATTCTTGTACCATAATTTATTCAGCCATTCCCCAATTCAAGGGCATCCCTTTGATTTCCAGGTTTTGGCAACTACAAAGAGTGCTGCTATAAATAGTTTTGTACATGTGGGATCCTTCTCCATTTTTATGATCTCTTGGGGATACAGTCCTAGTAGAAATATTGCTGGGTCAAAGGGTATGCATATTTTTGTAGCCCTTTGGGCATAGTTCCAAACCGTTCTCCAGAGTGGTTGGATGAGCTCACAGCTCCACCAACAATGAATTAGTGTTCCAATTCTCCCACATTCTCTCCAGCATTTATCATTTTCTTGTTCTGTCATGTTTGCCAATTTTATAGATGTGATGTGGTACCTCAGAGTTGTTTTGATTTGCATCTCTCCACTCAATAGTGATTTAGAGCTTTTTTTTCATATGATTATAGATATCTTTAATTTCTTCCTCTGAAAACTGCCTGTTCATATCCTTTGACCATTTACCAATTGGGGAATGACTTGTATGGTTATACATTTGAGTCAGTTCTCTATATATTCTAGAAATGGGACCTTTATCCTGAGCTTAACTGTAAAATTTCTTTTCCCAATTTACAATATCCCTCCGAAATTTGGTTGCATTGGGTTTGGTTGTGCAAAAACTTTTCAGTTTAATGTAAGCAAAATTATCCATCTTGTATTTCATAATGCTTTCTATCACTTCTTTAGTAAAAAATTCTTGCCTTTTCCATAAATCTGATAAATACACTATTCATTGCTCCTCCAGTTTATTCATGGTATCAATCTTTATACCTAAATCATGTACTCATTTGGACTTTATTCTTGTGTACAGTGTCAGGCATGGGTCTATGCCTAATTTCCCTAATTTCCTAATTTCCACCACACTGTTAACAAGTTTTCCCATCCTAGGAATTTAAGTGATGGCTTGCTATCAAACAGTGAGCTCTTATCCCAGAAGCTAGGGTCTTTGGGTTTATCAAACAGGAGGTTGCTATATTCCTTGCCCACTGTGTCTTGAGTGCCAAGTATATTCCACTTGTCTACCCCTCTGTTTCTTAGTCAATACCAAGTGGTTTTGATAATTGCTGCTTTATAGTACAATTTGAGGTCTGGTAGTGCTAGGCCACCTTCCCAAGCATTTCTTTTCATTAGTCCCTTTGATATTTTGGACCATTTGTTCTTCCTGATATTATTTTATCCGGCTCTAGAAAATAATTATCTGATAGTTTAATTGGTATGGCACTAAATAAGTAAGTTAATTTAGGTAGAATTGTCATTTTTATTATATAAAGCTCAGCCTACCCATGAACAACTGATGTTTTACCACTTACTTAAATCTGACTTTATTTGTGCAAAAAGTGTCTTGTAATTGTATTCATATAATCCCTGGGTTTGTTTTAGCAGGCAAACTCCTAAGTATTTTATACTGTCTACCCTAGCTTGGAATGGGATTTCTCTTTCTATCTTTTGCTGTTGGACTTTGTTGCTAATATATAGGAATGCAGAAGATTTGTAGGGGTTTATTTTGTCGAAAGATTTTTCTGCATCTATTGAAATAATCATGTGGTTTTTGTTAGTTTTGTTGTTGATATGATCAATAATACTAATAGTTTTCCTAATACTGAACCAGCCCTGCATTCCTGGTATGAATCCTACCTGGTCATAATATATTATTCTCGTGATGAGATGCTGTATTCGTTTTGCTAAAATCTTGTTTAAAATGTTTGCATCTATATTCATTAAAGAAATTGGTCTATAATTTTCTTTCTCTGTTTTGTCTCTTCCTGATTTGGGTATCAAAACAATATTTGTATCATAGAAAGAATTTGGGAGGACTCCTTCTTCCCCAATTTTCAAAAATAGTCTATGTAGTATTGGAATTAACTGTTCTTTAAATGTTTGAATCTGGTCCTGGAGATTTTTTCCTAGGGAGTTCATTGATGGTTTGTTCAATTTCTTTTTCTGAGATGGGGTTGTTTAAGTATTCAACTTCCTCTTCTGTTAATCTGGGCCATTTGTATTTTTTAAAATATTCATCTATCTCATTGGATGTGAGTTCACACCTTTCATTTTTAATATTAGTAATTTGATTTTCTTCTTTCTTTTTTTAATCAGATTGACCAAAGGTTTATCAATTTTATTAGTTTTTTTCATAAAACCAACTATTGGTTTTATTTATTAATTCAATAGTTTTCTTAATTTCAATTTTATTAATCTCTTTTTTTGTTTTCAGTATTTCTCATTTCATATTTTCTTGGGGATTTTCAATTTGTTTTTTTTCTAGCTTTTCAGCTGCATGCCCAAGTCATTGATCTCCTCTTTCTCTATTTTATTTATGTAGGCATTCAAAGATATAAAACTTCCCCTAAGAACTGCTTTTGCAGTATCCCATAAGATTTGGTAGGTTGTCTCATTATTGTCATTCTCTTGAATGAAATTGTTTATTGTTTCTGTGATTTCTTCTTTAACCCATTCCTTCTTTAGCATTAGATTATTTAGTTTCCAATTGAGTTTTGGTTTATCTTTCCATGGCCTTTTATTACATAAAATTTTTATTGCATTATGATCTGAGAAGGATGCATTAATTATCTCTGCTTTTCTGCACTGGATTGTGAGAATTTTATGTCCTAGTACATGGTCAATTTTTGTAAATGTTCCCTGTACCGCTGAGAAAAGGGTATATTCTTTTCTATTTCCATAGAATTTTCTCCAAAGATCTATCATATCTACCTTATATAGAGTTTTATTTACCTCCTTAACATCTTTCTTGTTTATTTTGAGGGTAGATTTATCAAGTTCAGAGACGGGGAGGTTGAGGTCCCCTACTAGTATAGTTTTGCTGTCAATTTCTTCCTTCAACTCCCCCAACCTCTCCTATAAGAATCTGGATGCTGTACCACTTGAAGCATACATGTTTAGTAATGATATTGGTTCCAGATCTTATTCTTATAAGGCATGGTAACTTGATCAGATGGGTCATTTCGCTGCTGGGTTGGTTTAAGCAGGTTGGTCATCTTCTAAGATAACTCCTAAGGATCTACTGCTATTGAACACCACTAGACAGGTCACTGGGAAATTGTTACTAGAAAGGGCACAGCAGGCTGCTCTAACCCTGATCTAATGCTGCTGTTGGACTGGGCAAATAACTTATACAGACAGTTCTTGGGGAATGGTATCATTACTGTATCAATTGCTACTCCTTGGGCTTATATTTTAATTATTGTTGTTGCTTTCATTCAGTCATTCAGTCCTGGAAGATTCTTTGTCACCTGGTGGACCATAGAATGGCAGGTCTTTCTATCCTCCAGTATTTCTTGCAGTCTATCCAAGTTAATGTTAATTGTTCTCAAGATATTACGTATCCATCTCATCCTCTGCCATCCTCTTTCCTATTGCTTTTAATGTTTCCCAAAGTTAGGATATTTTTGGATGAGTCCTGTCTTCTCATTATGTGACTAAAGTATTTGAGCTTCAGCATCAGTATTTGACTTTCCACTCAATAGTTTGAATTAATTTCTTTTTTTATTAGAATAAATTTATTTAACTTTTTACATTCATTTTCACAAAATTTTGAGTTCCAAAATTTTCTCTCCATTTGTCTCCTCCCCCCACTCCAGTACACTGAGGATTCTTATTTCCCCTATCACCAATCTGCCCTCTCTTCTATCTTCCCTCCCTTCCCTTGTCCTCATCTTCTCTTTTGTCCTGTAGGGCCAAATAAATTTCTATTCCCCATTACCTGAATTTCTTATTTCGTAATAGCAAGAACAATACTCAACACTTGTTCTTAAAACTTGAGTTCCAACTTCTCCCCATCCCTCCCTCCCCACCCATTCCCTTTGGGAAGGCAGACAATTCAATATAGGCCACATCTGTGTAGTTTTGCAAATGACTTCCATAATAGTAGTGTTGTATAACACTAACTATATTTCCCTCCATCCTATCCTGCCCCCCATTGTTTCTATTCTCTCTTTTGATCCTGTCCCTCACCAAGAGT
>JAQQSK010016065.1:0-10567 GCA_028658325.1 Potorous gilbertii | reverse complement strand
CATCAAGTTAGCATGATATGGAATTCATGAGGCATACACACACATACATATACATATACATGTATTTAATTAATTTAATTTAAAATTTAATTAATTTAAATTAAATAATTTATTCCCTTTAACTTAATTTAATTTAATTAATGCCTTTGGGTGACCAGGAGACTGCATCTATGGAGGCAGGTCCCAGGGATACCTTGGTTACCTTTAAGAGAAGACTAATCCCAGTTGTAAAGAAACAGGGTCCTCCTCTGATCCTATCATAAGGCAAATCCACTATTGGGCATTTGTGCTATCTATTTTCAAATCAATACTTCAGTTTTGTTCCTTATCACACCTTAAGGAGCAATCTGTTAAAAGGCAGGGAAGAAACAGAGAGGGAGGGAGAAAGCATGATGAAGAATAAAAATGTGTTTGGAGCCTCTCCTATTTATTGTCTTCCTGAAATTTTGCAAGAATACTAATGATCTCCCCACTAAGCAGTGCATTCATTTCCATTCTACCAGCTGACAGGATAGCGGAGTGCAGTTGCATTAGGGAGAAGCCTCTAGGGAAAGCCACATGATGATGTCTCTCTAATGAGAGAGGGAAGGACTCATGATTTTTTCATTATCACTGTGTCAACTAACTCAGACAAGAAGAGTGGCCAGTGGCTTTGATTTTCTTGATTTATTTGCTTTTTTAATTCTGTATTTTTCATTGCAATCAAGTTTGCAATGGTCAACTAGTAGTTAAATAACCAAGTTGCTTGATCTTTTCTGGTATTTTGAATCAACTGGTTATTTTTCTTCCACTTCTTTCCAAACGCACACACACACATACACACACACACACACACACACACACACACACACATGTGCAAAGGCTACCAGAAACACTTTAGATTCATTATGCATTTGATTTTTAATTAATTTAATTAAATTAATTTTTGGTCATTGTATGCTCAGAAATCTTTTGCTATTGCCAAATTTTTCAAAACTCCATATGCGGTTGTGATCCTGTAGTTAAGAAGTGCTGATTTCTATTGTGGTCAAGGAGAACCAGTCTAATCAGTCTTCCACATGACAGGTCTTCAAATCCTTGAAAATAGGTATCATGAACCTTTTATGTATTCATTTCTCTAGCTTAAAGATATCATAATTAATATCATACCCTATGATACTCTATTTTTTGAACATCTTGATTACTTTTGCCTGTAGCATGTACCTATTACATAATGGTGCCCCAAATTGAAGACCATAGTCCAGATGAAATTTAGTCAAATCACAGTAGAGTAAGACTACAGTAAGACCACCAATAACCTTAGTGTAGACACCATATTTTTTTCCATACTGCCTGAAATGTCAGAGTATTGATTTTTATTGTTTTCAGTCTGATGAAACCTTTGTTATTGTTGTGTTTCCCTACTGTCTGTCATGGTAATCTCATCAGCTGCATGAATTTAATTAATTCTGTGCTGACTCTGAGGTCTAAATATCTATCTCCAATTTCTCCTGAGCTTCATCCTGAAATTCCTAAGATACATTTAAAATATGTGTCATCTCAAACTCAGCTCAGGATTATAAGTTCAAACATGTAAAAATAGGTAGGACTTTAGAAGCCATTGATTTGAAGTCCTTCGTTTTATGAATAACATAACTGAGACCCAAGAAATTTAAATGACTTGTCAAGTATCTCATAGCTATTAGGAGGTTGAAAGAGGATTTGAAACTAAATGTCCAAGATAGGATTGGTTATCTTTTCCCCAAAACCCAGGCATCTTCTAAACTGTACTTCTGTCTTTTTGTGAAAGGCACTGTAATCTTTATAGTCACCAAGGTTCCTAACCTCAATGTTATCCTTGACTGTGGACTCTCATTCAGATCATAAATCTCATCAGTTCATAAATCTTGGCAATTCTGTGTCCTTAATATGTCTCACATTCATTGTCTTCTCCTTATTTACAGTCAGTGCCATGGCTCAGGTTCTCATGATGCCTTCGCTGAATAATTACAAGTCTAATTACAAGAGTCTAAATAGTTTATGCCTCAAGACTCCCCCACTCCCATTCACCTGCCACATTGATGATGGGTTTAAAGAATAGGTCTGACTGTCACTGCATTACTTAAAATAAAATAGTTCCCTATTACCTCCATGATCAAATGTCTCCTTTTCTTTGCATTTAAAGATCTTTACAACTTGAGTCCAAATGGCCTTCCTTACCTTATATTATCTATTACTACTCTTCATAACCACTGTAGTCCATGCAAATTGTTTTCCTTACTTTTTCTCATAGGTAACAATCTGTCTCCTGGTTCTAATCTTTTGCTCAGCTGGTCCGCATGACTTTAATACTCCTACTCATTTTGGAGTTCCTGGATTCAGATCAAATACTGCTTTCTACATAAGCACTTTGTCTGATTATCACAACTGCTGGGGCCTTTCCTTAAATTTCAGATTACATCTTTTTTGCTTGTAAGTATATGTATTTAGTATGTTGTCTCCTCCACCTGGAATGTAATGTCCTCAGTAGCATGGATTTTGTCATTTTGTATTATCACTTGTGCCTAGATCAGTGACTAACACATAGTAGGTGCCTAATGAGTGAGTAGACATAGCTACTTGAATGGGGACCCAGTTAGCTGAGTAACTCAGCTCCTCCTCACCTGTCTGTCTCCTCTTTAGGCCAAGGTGTCCCAGTACAACCTGGGTCATCTGCAGTCAACCTGATGAATATAAGGTCATTGGATTCAGATGGCTCTGGAGAAGTGAGGTTGGTGACCTGCACAGCCCTCCCTCACTGAAAACAAAGTCAAGTGCAACTCATGTCATCGTTCCTCTGTTGGCATCGTCTCTCTCAACAATGAAGGAATAGCACAACAACAACAACATTGATTAGTCAATTCTGTGAACGCTTGACTAGACATGTCACTCCAATTCTTTGTTTGTATAATTGATTGTTCTTTAACCCCGAAGCAGCAAATACATCTATCTCATACAACCTTATTAGAGTCACTCCTTCATTTTAATCTATTTACTATTACAAACCAAGATTATAGGATTTTTTCAGTAGCTGTAAAAATGAGCAGTAAAGAGTGACAGCTGAGTCATCTAAAGTTTAATCTCAGTCTAGCTACTAAAAAACCATGTCTTTCAGTTAACTCTGTGTGAGGCCAGCCAAAGTCACTAATTCAATACTAAGACATCTATGAGTTTCGATTACATTTCTGAATGACATTTATTTTCAGCAGTTGTCTTACCCATGTAGACTTTTTTTTTGGATGGATGGATAGATAAATGGATGGATAGATAAATCGATACATTTCCTTCCTAGAATTTAAGGCAATAGCCTGGATATCCTCTTGAGTTTTTCATTATTGGAGTTTAGGAAAAATTCCCACTGTTGTAGAATGTATGACAATGGAACAAAAACCACCTAGTCTTGCCAAGCAGGAAAGACTTCCTACATAGCTTTTATACCTGGTTCCCAAACAAGGTGATTGGAGAAATTGGATAACCCAGTTTTATATGTTGCTTATACAATATGAGCTTTGACTCTGGAGAGAAGGGTGAGCTTGGTTCTTTATACCAGTGTGGAAAGCAAGTTGGTGACAAGAGCTTCTCTGGCAATTGATATGAGTGATTCTCTCCTAAAAGAGGATCTGGAACCATGAATCTCTCTCTGAAGAAACATCAACTCTAAGCCTCATAGGAGGCAATAAATTACTGCTTCTCTACCCATTGTGGGAGTAGATTACAAACCCACTGACTAAGTGTCTGTCATGTGGGACCAACTTACTTCAGCACAGAAAGTCTCATTACCATAAGCTTACCACTAAGTGATGAATGTCTATAGTTATGGGATTTTACAAGTCAATCAATGAATATTATTAGGTGCTTATTGTATGCTAAATATTCAAGATAAAAAAAATCCTGCTCTTAAGGAACTCATATTGTAATGCCAGGGATTTTAATCCTTTTTTGTGCTTAGACCCCTTTGATAGACTTGTGATGGCCATAGGCCAATTGTCAGAATTTTTTAAAAATATACAAATAAAATACATGAAATCACATAGAAATCTATTTTATTGAAATATATCTCTTGCTTACAAAAGTTCACAAAGCTCAGTTTAAGAACCTTTCTTCTAATGAAAAAAAAAGAAAATTTTTCTGTTAAAGTATAGAGGAATATAGAGGCCCAGAAGTAATCTTATGGCTTGGGGTAGAAATGTTTATTCTTCAAATGGTTTTCTGTGAAGAAAATCACAGCCTTTCTGCCACTTCCAAGATAACATATTTGTATTCTTCCGGCTAAGAGACATTTTAAGGACCCCAAAATAAAATGTTCTTCCCTCCAAGCTTGGCAGGTCACTTTCTGGAAACTATTTAACTTCTGTATTTGCACAGTGAGAAGGAGTAAAAATGAAAAAAATGTTCCTCGATGTTGGCAGAGGGTATGAGAAAGCCCTGACTCACTCTATGCTTAGCCAGGGCTCCCAGATGAGAAGACATGGGAGTTGAGAATATGTTTCTTTAAACCCAAGCATGTTCTCCAACCAACCATAAAGTCTCAAGGCTTTCATGCCCCCACTTCCAGTCCTGGGTTGTGACCAGGAGAATTTTTTGTGATTATGCTTTCTGCTTGTCAATTCTGCTCCATCATTACCTGTTCTCCATGTTTTGCTGAGGCCACAATGTGTCAGATGGACAGATTTATCTGCCAGAGAGAGGCAGATGTGGTTGAACCAAGGAAATTAAACCCAAGTCCTGTCATAAAAATACAGCCTTCAGTCTGTGTGGTGGCGCCGAGAAGGCAGGCCTTATCTCCTCACAGCTGCATCCATTCTCCACTTTTTTCCTCTCCCCCTCTCCTTTTTAGCCGTGATCCAATTTTGATATAAAACATAAGTGAAGTCAAAAACTTTCCGACAACCTTTGCTTCAGCTGACACAGCTGCCTGGCTTTGGGTAGTTGTTGTTTGTCAACCTCAGAGACTGACTTACAGACCATAACATTTGAGATAATGAACAAAATTAGCTCCAGAAGACAAGTTTCAGTTGCCTGACCTTGTCTGTTTCTGTTTCACTCCCTTGGGAAAAATAAGGATTTCCTCTTCTTTCCATGTTTGCATTGTTTAGGAGTCGCAGTTCTATAATTGGTTTGGTTTTCATTTAAGGGGAGCATTCTCTCCCTGCATTGCTATTTATCATATGGTCTGTCATTTAACCTTTTATGATAGTAAATCACTTCCCATTAATTGAGATACTCTAAAATTAGATCTTAAAATAATAACAATAAACTGAGTATAAAGGAGTAAATTTCTGAAGACAGGTAATATCTGCAAATTTTTTGCTGCTGGAAGTTACTCAAAATCAGGAAAAGTTATTGGTGTGCCTTAGAGAAGGTTTGAAAAACATGCCTTTAATTTCAATGCAACAAATGTTTATGGAGCACCTATTGTGGATACTATGCAAAAGGCTCTGTGGAAAGTGCTGGGGATACAAAACCAAAACAAAAAACCCAGAAAACAAAAACAAACAAAAAAAACACCACAAACTTATTCTTCCCCAAAAAGCTTATTTTAACCAAAGGATATACAGGTAAGTCAAGTCCAAAATAATTTAAACTAGACTAACCAGTTAAGCAAATGGCAAAAGCTTCATAGGGGGCATCATTTGAGCTGAGTCTTGGGGTTGCCTAAAGATTCTAAGATTGGCATGAGTAAGGTGCATACTCCAGTCACAGCCTTGTCCAAGTCATGGTGCAGAGAAATGAAAGGTCAGGTTTGAGGAACAGTAAATAGGTTAATTTAGTCAGAACAAAGAATATATGGAGGTAGTGTACTATGAAATAGCCCTGAATAGTTGTTGTTGTGGTGGTTGTTCTTCATTCTCCAAGAGGACCATGACATCAGGGAATGATGATCTGACTTGAAGATGACTTGGATTTGAGTGAGAGAGGGCTATGCAAGGTCATCAGCCTCACTTTCTCCTTGAAAGCCATCTGGGACAAGTGGTCAGATATTCATCAAGATGACTGGAGATGGCCCAGGATGAAATGGGAGATCCTTGCCTTTTTAGGTTAAGGCCTTTTCAGGTTCTGAAAAGGTAGACTGGAGCCAGATCAAAAAACAGCTGTAAATGCCAGGTTCAAGATTTTATCTTTTATCTTAGAAGTGATAGAGAGCTATTGAAAATTCTTGAGCAGGACAGAAAAATGGTCCAAATATTTTTAAAATTAATAGTCTTGGGGCAGTTTTGTGGAGGATGGATTTAAGAGGGATGAACCAGGAATATGTATGTGCTCCCTCTTTCCTTCTTTCTCTCTTTCTTTCATCAGTTATTTTTGTGGTGGTGATGGTGGGGAAGGTAGGAATGTTTAAATAGGATTAATTATGTTGGGGATAGAACAAAAGAAGTTGGTTAAAAACATTATTTTCCTAGCTCTCCAAGAAGAGGTAAAGATTAATCAAAAGCAAAGCATTTTCCTTGAAAGTGACATGGAAATGGAACTCTAGTCTTGAAATAGAATGGCAACATGAAGCCATCAAACCTGTCTTGAAATGATATGGATTTAAAACAAACATACTCTGTCTAAGAATAATGTACTTACTCAATATTGTTTCATCACTTATTACTAGTTTTCCCCTATATAACTAGTCTTAAATGTATTTGCCTCCATTCATTTCATCTTCTATCTCAGCCTACTGAAGAAGGAAACTTAAATTAGAAACTTAAATCTAGACAGCCTTTAAACAAATGGTACCTCTTTCCTTCTCTTCACCTTATAATTCTCTTGAGAATTCTGGAAAACAATTCATCTGACCTCAGAACACTGTCAGTTTTTACTTGTTTTGTGCTTATAAATTTGAAATCTGAAAAGATGGTCATTATACCCCACATTATAGTCAACTATATTAGGGAAACATAAGTAGTGGATATAATCCAGCTAAAGATTTATGAGTTTGTGACCGAATAGGCCTACGTGTCACTATTAGGTAAGGTATAGTGATAAAGAAACCTTGAAGTGATCACAGAGGCAAAGAAAATTTGTGAAACTGAACACTGATCTATGGGAGCTGAAGGAATTTGCAAGGACATCTCTTGATTTTATAGCATGTGCACTTGAGAGTTTGGGGAATAAAGTATAACTGTGATTTGCGGGCACCACTAAATACCCCTTCTCCACTAATACCTGACACTTTAACTGCCTTCATTTTAGAAAGGCTCCTATGCTATGGATTTCTCATGTCTCTTTTGGATGGACAGATTCCTAACCTGATTGCCTAGGCTGTCTATTTGTTAGAGCCACTTGATTTGGAGAGATAGTCCATCAGAATTCAACTGCCACCAATTTATTTAAGAAATCACAAAACTCTTTAATATTAAAATATGCTCAAATGTATTGAAAACCAAAACATTTCCAGAAAGATTTCCATTACCCTATGCTAGTTCATTATGTATTCCTGACTGAAGGACTGTGTTGGACTGGATGAAATTTCAGGCTCTCTTCCATTCCCATCAAGTCTTCAGATTATTATAATTTTTTTGCTAAGTTTAATAAATATTTTAATTAAAAGAAGATTGGGCTTAGAGGCAGAGGAATTGTGTTTCACTTCCATGTCTACTACTTACTCATATTGAATATAGATCTTTTTGCAGGCAACTTCCCAACTCTGCTCCTCAGTTTTCTCATTTAATAAATAAACTGGTTGAAATAGTTTATCTGGGATACTTCTTCTAGTTCTAATACTCTATGATGCTATTTTTTAAAAAAATTCTACAATTTTTTGCTGAGATGTGCTCCTGATGTCAACAAGTCAAGACATCTAGGTGACAGAGTGTCTAAAGCATTAGACCTTGAGTCAGGAAGACTTGAGTTTGAATCCAGCCTCAGCTGGTTACTGTGTGAACCTGGGCAAGTCACTTAACTCCCATCTCCCTCAGTTTCCTCTTCTATAAAATGGGGATAACAATAGCCCATGATGTCTGTGAGGAGAAAAGGAGACTGTATTTGGAAAACACTTTGCAAGCTTTATAATGCCAGTCATAATTATTATTAAAATTCATATAATTGAGACCAGATAGGGATCTTAGAGATCAGTAATTCAAGTTTTCTTATTTTACAGATGGCGTTACAACTTGCATATAGCCTCAAGAATTCATGTTTTAACAATTTATTTAAGAAACTATAAAACTCTTTAAAACCTGAAATTTAAATCTAGGTGATAGAATCTCAGAGCTGGAAGGGAGTTGCCAAGCCATCTAGTCCAATTATATATATGAGTAGGAATACCTGTGTGTCACCCCTAAATAGCTGTCCAATTCTTGTTTGAAGACTTCTAGTGAAAGGCAAGTTGCTAACGCTTGCAATGATTTTATCTTTGAATTGGTTTTTTTAGAAGTTCTTTCTTACTTTAAAATCAAATCTGTCTCTTCACAACTTTTATTTATCACTCTTAGTTTTGTCCTCTGAGGCCAAATAAAACCATTTTGACCTTCCTCATAATTGTCCTCAGAAGTTTATCATGTTCTTGATAAGTATTTTCTTCTCCAGAATAAATTTCTCCAATTTCTTCCAATAATTCTTACACGATACAATATTGAGAATTCTGCCATCCTACTCATACTCATTTGTATGCCAGTCACTCTGTTACTAAATGTTTAAGTGCTGCTAGGTGCTAGGTGATCCAATCATCAAATTTCTTCCTAAAATGAAGCTTTGAAGGCAGAATAATACTTTGTTTTTTAAAAAATATCTTTTTGATTCTTTCACTTACTACTTTGTAGTATTCTTATTTGGGTATGGATTGTAATATCATTTTACCAGAGGAATATAAGCTCCTTGAGAGAAGAGGCTGTTTCATTTTTATCTCCATATCCTTTTATACATAGTGCCTATTATAACTGTAAAGGAAACCAGATGACCTCATAACCAGGAAGATCTAGATGCAAGTAGTTCCACCAACACTGTCATGATTCTGGGAAAGCCATTTAATCTCTAAGGCAAGTCATTTCATCATCTAATCCCTGGGTGATTTCCTATGACTAG
The DNA here is from genome assembly GCA_028658325.1 of Potorous gilbertii. Lineage (NCBI taxonomy): Eukaryota > Metazoa > Chordata > Mammalia > Diprotodontia > Potoroidae > Potorous > Potorous gilbertii. The sequence goes on along the minus strand of JAQQSK010016065.1, from coordinate 1,540 downwards.
AAATTGCAGCAAAGATGCTCAACAGAATTGGGAGCATAAATTTTCTTACTCAGGGAGTATTCTACATCATTGAAATCACAGTTGAAATCCAGTCCTGATCCCTATTCTTACAGTCTAATAAAAGAAGTTCCTCATGGTAGATAATCCCTGAACACACAATTCTGTCTCTCCCCATTTCCACAGGCTAACTTACATGCCTGGAATTCCCTTGCTTATCATTTCTGTCTCTGAAGTCCTAACTTCCTTTAAGGTCCCGTTCCCATGATTTGCCCTATCTCAAGCTATTTTGGATCCCCTAAAGTACTATTCTCCCCCTAAAAATTATGTTCTGCATATTCTGAATTTACTTATTTCTATAAATATTCATGAAGCAGATAGGTGACATAACAGATAGTGTTGAACTTGAATTAAGAAAATCTGAGTTTGAATCCTGCCTTGGACAGTTCTAACTGTGTAACCCTTTGTCAGCCACTTAAGATCTAGCTTTCCTAGAGCTCTTTAATATTAAAAAAAATGCTTTACAAATATTTTCTCAGTTGATCCTTACAAAGCCCTGGTACGTAAATGCTATCATTACCTCTTTTTACGGATGAGTTAGCTGAGACAGACAAAGGCTAAGTGATTTGGCCCTGGGTCACATAACTAATGTCTAAGGCCAGATCTGAAATCAGGCCTTTCTGACCCCATGGTCAGTGTTCAGTCCAATTCGATATCTGTCTTCCTAGCCTCAATGTTATCGTTTATATGATGAAGACAATAAGAGCCAGTATCAAAGTGTAAAAATGAAATTATATCATTAAAGTTTTTCGTAAAACTTTAAAGCTATATAAACACGAATATTATTTATGTTATAGCTCCTTCAGGGCAAGGAAGTTTCCTGGTTTTCTTTTCAACAACCATTTCCTTTCATAATGATGAACACCTAAAAAGATCCTAATAAATAATTGTCGAGAAAATGAATATTATTGATTCATATTAACCTGAAAACACACTAAAGTGCCAAGACAGTAATATTTTGTAAAGAGAATTACAAATATTATCTCATTTGGTCCTCTGAATGATCCTGCAAGGTAGGTGCCCCTGTTATTCCTATTTACTGGATAGGAAAACTGAGGAAGAAAGGGGTTAATTGACTTACCAATTGTCATACAGTTAGTATCTGAAGCTGGATTTGAACTCAGCTTCCCCAACTGGAAGACCAATTCTTTCTTCACTGAATCACTGTTATTAGGTAACACTCTCCTGAGCTTGTGTTTGAGAAGTTACTATTGCTGTTTGGTTTTGTTATTTCTTCTTTTATATATAAATTCATTTATTTAACTTTTTACATTCATTTTCACAAGATTTTAGGTTCCAAAATTTTCTCTCCATTTGTCCCTTCCCCCCACCCCAATACACTGGGCATTCTAATTACCCATATCACCAATCTGCCCTCTCTTCTATCATCCCTCCCTTCCCTTACCCCATCTTCTCTTTTGTCCTGTAGGGCCAGATAACTTTCTATTCCCCATTACTTGTATTTCTTATTTCCTAGTAGCAA
>JAQQSK010016064.1:0-10567 GCA_028658325.1 Potorous gilbertii | reverse complement strand
CCACATTCATAGAATTCTCTCTCTTCTCATATCATCTCTTGGAATCTCTGACTTCCTTTAAGTTCCATCTAAAATCTTATTCTTTACAAGGAGCCTAATTCCCCTTAATACTAATGCTTTGTTTCTGCTGATAATCTCCAATTTATCATATATAACACACATACATATGTGTATACATATATGTATGTTTTACACACATATACTACCATACACATGCATTTTATATGTTGTATATATGTATACATTATGTTCTACATGTATATGTATTTGTATGTGTTATGTATATGTTGTTTTCTTTTTGTCTCCCTCATTAGACTTGATACTTCAAGAGCAGAAACTGAGTTTGTCTGGCACTGTTCTCTTTTTTTTTTTTTTTACCTTCCTTCATAGTCTTAGCGCTATATAGCAGACACTCAAGAAGGGCTTATTTGCTTGTGGAATGACTGGCAAAACCCTTGTAACAAATCACAAAACAAAAATATATGCTTCATTAAGCACCCCAAGTCTATCCTCTCTCTGCCAGGAGGTGAGTAGTATGTTTCATCCTGAGTTCTCTGGAATCAAAACATGTTTTTGCCGCAGAAGTGGGTGAAAGTGGATGAGGATCTGACATAGCTGTCAGATACAGTTGGTTTGACTTGACTGTTTACAACATCATGTGAGGAAGAATAAACTTCAAAAATAACTAAGGTAAAAACAAGTCAGTTATTTAAAAAGCCTCTTTTCTACTTTGAGTTCATTCAAAAGCAACAAATAAAAGGAGGTGGATGGAAAGTTAGAAACTAGTGTTTATAGACTGGACTATTGCAGAATGAGTTTTCTTGGAAGGAAAGAAGGAAAAGTGATTTTTTGTTTGCTTTGTACCAAGCGCTATGCTAGTGGCTTGGGAAGTCACAGACTGTAGGTGGCACTAGAGGGCGGTCTACAGTCATGTTCTTTTCAGTGACAATGATGGTATTTATTTTGGAGGCAAGATTTGAGCGTTGTGGAAGAGCAGAGGGCAAGATGCCCATGGAGGCTCAGGTTTCCTGGTAGGTTGTTGATTCAAAGGCAGAAAAAAAGGGCCAGATGAGACATCTTCTTCCTAAGTGGGTGCAGAGAGGTCTATCGTTTCTGAGTAACTTTTCCTGCTATCTCAGGATTTTCATATCTTATGTATATCCCTGGGGAAATCTTTTGTGTCAGACTGCGCTGCATTGTTATTGAAGTTCAGTCATTTTAAGTTGTGTCTGACTCTTCATGATCCCATTTGGGGTTTACTTGGCAAAGATACTAGAGTGGTTTGCCATTTTCTTCTCCAGATCATTTTACAGATGAGGAAACTGAGGCAAACAGGGTTAAGTGATTTTCCAGGGTCACACAGCAAGTAAGTGTCTGATGACAGATTTGAACTCAGCAAGATGGATCTTTCTCACTCCAGGCCTGGAACTCTAGCCTGAGCACAGAAAAACAAAAAAATGTCAGGAAGTCTTTATTGTAAGGTCAGCAACAGGGGCATTTTTCCTGTCAACTTTTGATTCTTTCTCAATCTCTCTCTATATGCCTTTCATTCCACCCCCTTGTGTTTTTTTTTGCAGCAGATTACAGCCTTAATAATCACTCCCTCCCTCAAATCTTTAACCTTTCTCTATCTTCTAGATCCCTCAGTACTGTCTTTCACTATATCCATCTCCTCTATCCTTAAAAAACCCCACCTTCATTAGACCTCACCATCCCCTCACACAATTGTGCTAGACCTTTCCTTTCTTTCTCAGCAAAACTCCAGGTAAAAGTCAACATTGATTGCCTTCACTTTCTCAGCCCTTTTCAATTTGGCTTCTGATTTCATCATCCAAATGAGATTGTTCTCTCCAGAGTTACAGTGATCTATTAATTGCCAAATCTTTCCTTAGTGTTCATTCTTTCCGATCTTGGCCAAGAAAACCCTGTGGACAGTATTGGCACGCTATGGCCCACAGGGTTCCAAAGAGATGGACCTTGACCAAGAGTCAGACTGAACAACAATAAATAGCTGACATATGTTTGTTTGCTGGTTTTCCTTCCCTTCCCTCCATTAGATGGTGAGCTTCTTGAAGCCTGGACTGTCTTTCATGTCTTTTTGTATTGCTAGCACTTAGCACAATGCCTTTTTTGACTGAAGTACATAGTTATTGACTGAGTGGTTGGTTTAGGAAACACAGTCATCCTCAATTTTTGCTGAAGAAAAAGCTCAAGAAAATGACTTTTTCCTACAGAATGAGGGATTCTGTTTAGATATAAAGAGTAACTGAGAGGGAAGCTCTTTAAACACTAGAATGTGTTCCTGCATAATATTTTGAAACCTTCTTAGGAAATTTTTAAAGGGAGATTTTTATCTTCTTGGCCACATTCAGTGCGGTCCTGCCTGAAGGCAGGGGAATGAACTAGAATGCTAGATGGCCTCACAAAACTTTCTAACTGTCAGATGAGGGCTCAATAGTGTTAATAGGGAGACACTGAATTTCTTGTCTTTTTGTTTTTCTTTGGGGCCACTCCTAAAGAGCTGGCTGTGTCTGCAAAGTTAACCAGATCAGTCATGCACTTAATCCAATCTACTGGTTGAAATTCTTGAAAATATTGGTCTATTATGTTCTGACCTATTATTGTGTTATATATACACAAGCATAGTGAGCCTGATTCTCTTGCTTGCAAAATATCAAATCAAGGTGGTTTTAAGAGGCAAAGGCTTAGAAAAGGGACTAAGGTTAATGGGCTGTGTGTGATGAGAGATTTTTTGCTTGCTATTAAGTTGTATTTCAGTTGTATTTGACTTTTTGTGATCCTATTTGGGGTTTTCTTGGCAAAGATTCTGAAATGGTTTGCCATCTCCTTCTTCAGTTTATTTTATAGATGAAGAAACTGAGGAAAACAGGGTTAAGTGACTTGCCCAGGGTCACACAGCTAGTAAGTATCTGAGACTAGATTTGAACCCAGGAAGATGAGTCTATTTGATTAGAGGCCCAGCACTCTATACTATTGCTCTACTTAGTGGCTCTGATTAATGACTACCCTACTTAAAATTTTTTTTTAAAGCACTCCTTTGATTTCACTGGCAGAGTGAGCTTTGGGGTGAGTAGCTTGCTTTACTTTCTCTGCAACTAGAGTTGCCTAGAGCACTGAGAAGTTATATGAGGTCTCCCTGCCCAGGATCACCAGACCTTATATTAGAAGCCAGACCTGAACCTAGGTCTTCATGACTCCCAGGACTGTTCTCTATATACTATACCATGCTACCTCTCTGCCTGCTTTTAGGTAAGTAGACTAGATAGACACAGTTGGACCCAGAATATATTAGGAGGAAACTGAGAATAGTGTATGGGAAACTGCTCAGCAGCTTCAAAGACCTCAGGCTATTCCCTGTTGCGAAAGCCCATATTGTTTTTTAAAAAGTTATTTTAATATATTCTTTTAAAAAATTTAGTTCCAGATTTTCTCTCTCCCTTAAGTTCTTCTTCCACCCATTGAGAAGGCAAGCAATATACATGTAAAATCATTTTGTATGTAAAGTCATGTAAAATATTTCCATACTAGCCATGTTGAAAAAGAAAGCAAGAAAAATAAAATAAAAAACAATATGCTTTAAGTTGGACTCAGTTCATTGGATATCTATCCATCTATATCTATCTATCTATATTGGAAATTATCATTGGATAGTATTTTTAATCATATATCACTGCATTGATCAGAGTACCTAAGTCTTTCACAGTTGATCATCCTGCAGTATTTGAGTTACTATGTACAATATTCTCCTGGTTCTGCTCATCTCACTTTCCATCAGTCCATATATGTCTTCCCAGATTTTTCTGAAACTGTCCACCTTGTTGTTTCTTATAGCACAATCTTATTCCATCACAATCATATACCACAATTTTTTCAGCTATTTCCCAACTAATGGTAAAGCCTATTTTTTTTTTTTGTGCCAAAATTCACCAACTCTAAGTCACGGGACAAAGACATCTCAAGAGAATCACAATTCCAGGTTGGTCAAAGAATAGCCAATAGAAGTACAGGTAGAGAGTGTAAGGCAGCTGCAACATCATCCTGACACTGATCTTAGTGCAAGAAACAGAGTGAAGGCATCCTGTTCCTGACGCATCACAAATTTAGAACTAGAAGGGATTTTAGGAGCCATTTTGCCCAACCCTTTGATTTTACAGACTAGGACAGTGAAACCCTAGTGAAGTTAGGTGATTTACCTAAGGTCCCACAGGCTGTAGTGGCAGAGCTGGGTTTGAAATCAGGTCCACTAACTTCAAATCCGGAATGCTTTATGCTGCACCACACTGCTTACATTCTTTTCATACTCTGCGTGTAGCAGTGCAACACTGGTGATCCAGCTGTCTTTGCTTACTCTCAATTCATGACTGGCTCACTTCATTTTTGCATCCGGATTACTTTATAGCCATTATGGCTCTGCTAGATTTTTATCAACTTGCCTCTGGAGCTGATGGAAGCAGACACCCCAATTCCCCCTTGCTTTCACTTTTAGAAAGTCTAAAGCCTTTGGACTGTGGATAAGAAATTATCAGTCTTTCTTTAACAATGTTCTGCTGTCCTCTGGATCAGCCATAGATGGACTGACTCCTCCTTGAAGTAAATAGGGTGTGACCCCACAAGGGATAGGGTCTTTAACTGATCCACTTAAGAACCATTCCTTTTCCTCTCCATTCCCCAAAAGGTTAAAGGTAATTATTAGACTGACAGAAGGCAAAAGTCTTTGATTACTTCAGTTAATGGAGGTATCCTCTGAGTTCACCTTCGACCAGCTAGAAAGGAAAATCCATGAAGGCAGTTCATATGGGCAGAAGATTTGAATGGTGTCAAGAAAATGATCCTCCAAAGGTAAGACTAGTGTTTTGTTTGATGAAGCAAACTGTTCACTGAACTATTACCTAAACTCTGGACTCTCTATTCTGACTGTGAAAAGTTCCTTGCTCAAGAATTATAGAATTTGTGACTTCAGAAAGACTTGTGTTCAAGAGGTATCCAAAGGACTCAAGGGCTTGACCACTTCCAAACCTTCTCTCTACGTAGAAATGCTTGGATAAGAAAAATAGCAATTAATAGAATTGTTTCTGGCAGACTTGTGCCCAAACCATAGCATATCAGGGTTTTTATATTGTTGTTGCTGTTGGGTTTTTCTGTTTTGTTTTTTTTACACTGACAAGCTTAAGGGGAAAGCTGAACTTAGTTAATGAGCTCCCATGGCCTCCTCCTCTGGGGCTATCTGTATTCACATGATCTGAGGCTGAAACTGGAATTGGAAATTAGAAACACAGTAAGGAGCAACATTTTCAGAGTTCTTATCCTTTCCCCCCACTTCTGCTTCTCCATGCTCATGGGTTATTCCTAATTTTCCTTTAATATCCCAGTTAGATTCCTGCTGCTATCCATTTTCTCCAATCCTTTTCAAGTCTTCTGACCCAAAGTTCCTTGAACCCCATCTTTTCACCCCTTCATTTGGCGCCTACTTTCCTTTGCTACTTTCTTTGCCTGTTTTAAACATCCTCTTCTACCAATCTACACTTTCCCACTAGATGTCCCCATGGTATGAGACATAGTTATTGAGATGCAGTGGTTAGTCTACCTGGCACACCCTACTACTTATGATGCCACAGGTGTGACAACCACATATTCCACATATTCTGGAACAGTTGTTGTTCAATTATGTTTCAGTTGTGTCTGACTCTTCTTGACCCCATTTGGGATTTTCTTGGCAGAGACACTGGAGTAGTTTGCCATTTCCTTCTCCAGCTCTTTTTATAGATGAGGAAACTGAGGCAAACAAGGTTAAGTGACTTGTCCAGGGTCATACAGCTAGTAAGTGTTTGAAGCTGGATTTAAACTCAGAAAGAGATGATTTCCTAACTCCAGGCCTGGAACTCTATCCACTGTATATCTAGTTGCCTCAGATTGTAAAGACATCAAATATTCTTTGTTTGTAAATAGAAGGGAAAATATTCCTTGAGCTATTTACTTCACTGCTTACAGGGGCAGCAGCAGGTGTGTGTGTGTGTGGAGGGGTGGGGGTAGCAGGCCTGCAGATTCTCTGATCACTAGCCCCTAATTCCCCCCACTCCATGTGCCCCCTTTAGTGCAGGCTGGAGAAGGCCCAGGCTCTTACTTCCCTGAAGGAGGATGGTGATCTCTTTTCTCTTTCAGGTGGATAAACTTAGGACCAAGTTTCCTGTGCCCAGGAAACACCAAAGAACTAGACAGACAAAAGCAGGGCAGTTAATACACAGAGCCTATATCAGATTGCATGCTGTCTTGCGGGAAGGGAGAGAGCTTGGGAGGGGGAAAAATTTAGAGCTCAAAATCTTATGGAAATTAATGCTAAAAACTCAAGATAAATCAATTTTTTTTTAAAAAGCAGTACAATTAGAGGAAAGAACATTAGACTTGGATTTAGAAAACCTGGTTTTAATCCTACCTTTGTCCTTTAATTGCTATGTAACCTTGTGGCAAATTGCTTAATCTCTCTGAGCCTATTTCTTTGCCTACACATTGTTGATAGTGATATTTGCACTACTTATCTATCAGGATTGTTGTAGAACTCTAACGAGATATTGTAGGTAAAGAACTTTGTAAATTTAATATTAGTATCTCCATTTTATAGATTAGAAAACTGAGGCTCAGAGAAATTCAGTGATTTGCCCAAGGTCACACAGCTAGAGAGAGAATTGTCATAGTAAATAGCGATCTGGTCTCAGAGTCAAGGAGACCTGGGTTCCTGGGTTCAAATCACATTTCTTGGGCAAACTGGTTGTTTGACCCCAGGCAAATAATTTACCCTCTCAATAGCTAGGTGTTCCAGGTCACTTCCTAAGATGTCAAATATCAAAATAGTTGCTGATCTATATTAGTGGCTAGATAGTACAGTGGATAGAGTGCTGGACCTGGAGTCAGAAAGGTTCAAATCCAGCCCCATGGAATCCTGGGCAAGTCACTTAAGCCTGTTTGTCTCAGTTTCCTCATTTAGAAAATGAGCTGGAATAGGAAATGGCAAACTAGTCCAGTATCTCTGGCCAAGAAAATCCCAAATGGGGTCATGAAGAGTCAGACATACCTAGAACAACTGAACAATAACAAATTCCTTATTGGGGTGTTTCTTATGAAGCTATGAAATGGGGAACAAAAAGAACCACACAGCTAATATATGGTGAGAGTAGATCTTGAATGTTGGTCTTCTGACTCCCAATCCAATGCTTCTAATATACGGCAATCCACTATGTCCACATCAAGCTATCATACATAGCAAAAATATTTGAAAAAAGTTAAAGTAAATCTGCTGAAATTCCAAATGGAATCTGCTAATTATCGAAGTTGCAGATGGGCAGCCCTCAAAGTTTCATAAGATGGTTACACAACATTTCTGGCAGTGGAACACAGATTGTTGGGTTTGCATGCATTCCCTGCCTCTGAAAAATTGTATATGGCATATTCTTAAAAAGTGAATTAAAAGGAATTTTGTGATACCCCTTGAAATAAGGTCTAGTGAGTAAACAAAACCAGATCTGATATTTGTGGTCTCTAAACTTTTAGTTTCCCTAAAGAAGATAATGTTTATATTATCACTTTTCTCTGACTGAAAACGAAAAGTCTAAACCATCCAGACTTAACAATGACTCAAAATAAAGGACCTCTGAGTTCTACCCAACTAACCTTAGGGTTCTGTGGCTATCTTACTCACCCTCAGTATGTCGCCATTCTCAACAGAAAAGCTGAATCATAGTGACACAGCTTGGGTCTCTTACAAAAACCAGATGACCAACAATTCCAAGCTCTAGTCCATCTCATAGGGATGAAAGAAGAGAAAACACAGGAAGAGAGAACAGGTATTGAGAAGCCGGTCCTGCCTCAGGCTGATTGGGCCATCTAGGGCCTACAGAGCCCCTCCTTTGCCCATCTCCTTGGCTGCTCCTCCAGGAAGACCAGGCTGAACTTGTCTGAGAAGCCATTGGGGGCTATTGATCCAGAAGATGTGTACTCTACCAAGAAAGATAGACAGGGAAACCCTGAACGATGATACTGAAGATGAAGAACTCTTTCTCTTTTATTACAAGGATAAATGTAAACACAGGGAATAAAACCATTTTCTTCTTTAGTTACAGAAGAGCACACGGAGCCGGGAGTCAGAAGAGCTGAGTTATAGACCTGACTCTGCCACTAATTGATCAGAAGACTGTGAGTGATTCACTGGAACCCTTTGTAATTTAGTTTCCTCCTCTGCAAAATTGGGGTAATATTAGATGGTCACTGTATCTCATAGCATTGTTTTTAATTCAGTTCAAAAGACGTTTATTAATGCTTATTATGAGGGAGACCTGACAGAATAAGATACCAGACATTGGGGTCCTTACTTGAACCAAACTGCCAAGCATTCAAACTATGCTTCAGAGAGCGCAACCCCGATGAGTTGGCCATGTTGTTTGAATGCAAAACATATGCTTGCTAAAAAGACTATTTTATGGAGAACTTGCATGGGGCAGGGGATCACATGGTGGCCAGAAGAGGTGATACAAGGACACTCTCAAGGTCTCTCTCAAGAACTTTGGAATTGATTCTGTGACATGGGAGATACTGGCATAGGACCACTCAGCATGGCATGCCCATGTCAGAAAGGGTACTGTGCTCTATGAGCAAAGCAGAATTGAAGCAGCTCAAAGGAAATGCAGGATGCACAAATTGGGAGTATCTACTCCAAATATTCACGTGGACTATCTATGCCCAATCTGTGGTAGAGCATTCTGAGCTCATATTGGTCTAATAGCCACAGTCGGACACATTGAAACTTGCCTTTTTCGTGGTGATGTCATTTTGCTCTGAGAACGAAGGACAACAACCAAACTGTGAGAGAGACACTGTGCTAGAGCCTGGGAATACAAAGATGGTTATGGCCCAGTGCCAACTTGTCAGGAGCTTACAGTCTATTGGGGGTGAAGAGTATATGAATGGACAAATAACTAACTATGAGAGGAGGGAAAGAGATAATAGTAAAGGAAAGATTCTTGCAAAGTGTTATAAGAAATTTGAAGAAGGAAACCCATTTTTAAAAAAATGAATGTTAAAAATTGCCTTTACATGTAACTGGGGAAAAATAAAGTATTCAAAAAAGAAATTTGAAAAGTGATTACTGTCTGCTAGAACTCAGGAGGGAAAACTTCATGGAAGAAGCTGAGTTAGTCATTGAAGGAAAAGAGATGTCAAAAGAAGAGATGGAGGAAGTGTGTGTGGTGGAGGTGGGCTGAGGAATGTTCATGCCACGTTTGGAGGATGGAATGTTCAAAGACATCACTATAGGAGAGGGCAGAATGAGACGGAGGGGATGGAGGATGGTCCAGAGAGTTTGGAAACAGGTCTTAGAGAGCTTTGAATGCCAGAGTAGGGAGTTTATACTTTATTTTGTAGGGAATGGGAATCAGTTGATGATTGGAGGAGGAGGATGAGATGCTTTTACCAATAGATTAAAAAGTTTCAGACAGCAGAAGAGAGGGTAGTCAGGATAAATTATAGGCAAGAGGACCAATGAATAATTTATTATAGTAATCAGGGCAAGAAGATAGAAGAGATTAAATTAGGGCCATAGCTATGGGAGTATAAAGACAGGCAGGGCTATTTCAGAGGTAGACATAAGACTTGAGAACTGATGGTGTGTGTGTGTATGTGAGCGAGAGAGAGAGAGAGAGAGAGAGAGACAGAGAGAGAGAGAGAGAGAGAGTGCTGGTGAAGGAGAGAAGAGTCAAAGATAAAGAACAGCTATTTATTTTCTCCACTAGAAAAGAAATTCTTAAAAGAAAACACTCATATGTGCACATTTGGCAAATACTTAAATATGATTTAGTAACTCATAACTTTTATTATACTTTCCCAAGATGCTAACAAAACCAATAATTCTTGGGTGACTTATAGGGCTGACTGAACATGTACTTTACCTTCCCCTAAGATCTATACTGTTTGTACAACTCACAAAAGGTTTATATTTGCTGGTAACTCAGGGCACATCTTGGGCTATCTTAGACCTTTTATTTGTACTCTCCTCCTTCTAGTGGTCACTTTTCCTCTGAACATCTGTTGCAGAGATCCTTTTCTACTGAGTAAACAGTACACAGAAAGGAGTTCGTGACATCTTGAACTTAATATTTTAGGATTACTATTACACCACCTGTGCTCAGAAAACAAACAAACAGATAAAACCCCCACAAAGCAAAAGAGGTAGCCAGGGCCATGAGATCTATACAAATTCTTACTTAGACAAGTAAGTGGGGGCATTTAACACATGAGCAAACTGAAGCGAAGAAGGTTGGGAGCCTTGTTTAAGCCCTGAGGCAGGATTTAAACTCAATTTTCTTGGTTCTAGATCCTGTACTCTACCTGCTACCCCAAGTGGTATACTTTCCAGAGTATTCTCCACTGCCTCTTGGCTTGTCTCTCAGCTCTTCAATCAAGCAGTACTAATGATTTTTCTGAGCAGGCCAAAGGTTACTGAGTGCCTCCAAGTTCATTTTCTTCCCTAGTCTCATTTCCAAGTTATTAGGCCTCATGAGCT
>JAQQSK010016063.1:0-10567 GCA_028658325.1 Potorous gilbertii | reverse complement strand
TAATAAGACTTAATTCATAGCACTATTTCCATCCTGATCACCCACCCTAGAAGCTCTCCAATTTATCAATTTCTACTTTAAAGTTGGATGTCCAGAACTGATTGAGTAGAAGGGGATCATTACCTGACTGATGATGTGGATACTAGATCTTAATCAATAAAGCTCCCATGACTTTCTGTAATGTCAATTCTTTTCCAACTTATACTTATTGCTTAAGTATGTGTATTTTCCCAACACAAGTGAATAATTTTATAATTATTCCTGTTAAATTTCACCTTTTTTTAAAAATTTAGATGAAATTTTAATTTCATACACAACTACATTAGCATATATGTTCATTATATGTGGTGTATTTCTTCCCCCTGTCATATATGTTTATAAAAAAAAATGTCTCATCTCTCATTCAAAGTAAAGGTGAGTTGAGGTGTATATATAAGGTACTTTGTAAACTTTTTAAGTATGGGTAACAATAGATTGATGATGGTAATTGTAACTCATCTGTTACTCTGCCAGAATCTTTTTTTGATTTTACTTTTCATGTTTAATCCAAGATCAGGAGACCAATAAGTTGTTTTTTGTTTTTATTTTGGTGTCGCTGTTTCGTCACTGTGTGAAAACTCCCTCCACCAATGAAGACTACTAATTCACTTGTAATTTACAATCTTAACGAGCCACCTGGGGGCACTGAGGGGCTACAAGATTTGCCCAGGGTCCCAAAGATAATAAACAGCAAGACCAGGTCTTTTCTACTCTAAGGCTGGTGAGACACTGTCTCTGATTATAACTTATGTAGAATAACAAACATCACTGTCAAATCAGATTAAATCACAGCTATTATTATGTAAAGGTAATAAATTAAAAAAACTAAATCGTAGTTTCATACTAGAACAACATAACTGCCCAAACTCAAAGTCCTTTAAATCTATTTTTATCTTGAGACATTTATCATCAATCATTTATTGAATATTTAATATTTGCAAGGCACTTGAACTACGCTGGAGATACCATGAGTTTTAAGATCCAATCCTTGCTTTCCAGTTTATAGTTCAATGAGAAGATAGAACATCTACCTAAAAAGATAAATAGTAATAGGAGACAGCCAGTCACAAATATCAAATGATGTTCCAGTAATACTGAAGGTGTTTATTCCAACCTATTCATTCACTCGGGGCTAACATTTCTTATTTTATGACATGGAGATTCCAACAGTTTTCATGATCTGAAAGTTAATGGATAGAGCTTTCAATTCAACAAACATCTAGTAAGCACCCGATGTGTTCAAGGCACCGTTCATTGCACCAAACACAAACAAAGATAATACTCGTGCTTTAAAAAAAAAGGAAAGGAGAGGGGTTTCAAAAGGCTAGCCCTGTTTGCTTTTCAAAACAGGGAAACCAATTCAGGATAACTGCAGTTAGCTGATGATGTTGGGCATCCCTAACGGGTACTTGTGAAAAGAGAATCCTACGTAAGCCTGAAAAATAGTACTGAACTTCCCATATCAAGGAAAAATCTCCAAGGATGGATAATCACTTTCAACAGCAAATGCTGGGAAATGTTACCTCAGCATTCTTCGTTTGTGACCATGTATTCCACTTAGCAACATGGACCCACACACAGCTAATGAACGAATTATCTGGTCACAGGGCAAAGCCTCGTGCGCTTCTCCTGGCACTTTTGTAGATCTCCAATGGCGCTGTCCTAGTAGTTTGTAGTCGTGGTTACGTTCTAACTCCTAGGTCTATGGGTTTGAAACCAAGGTAAAACTTAAGGAGTGCTAGAGGCAGAATTTCCTTCCACTCTAGACCTACTGGCACTCAAGGATTGTATCTTACCAAGAGAGAAACAGAAACCATTTGTTAATAGAGGCCGACGCGAGGTTTCAATGCCATATTTCGAGACTAATCTGCCTGAAGTCCTACAGCTGCCCACAGGGTGGGTAAGGAGGAAAGTGGCAAAGGGATAGGGAATCAGGTCTTCTCACACTGCAGAGAGTAGAATACAGAGGGAAGAGACTGGGAGGGCTCAGCTCAGTCACCACATCCGACCAGAAACTCCGTTCTAATCCGTTTACTGAGCCTGCGGGTTTACTGACTTTACCCGCATAATCCATTTACCCAGATTAAAGCTTTGAGGGAGAGGTACAATAAAGGCTCTTTCCTCTCACTCTGGATCCTAAGAACCAGACCCTTTGTTCCCAGGCCGGGAATGCTAGCCTTAAAGTTACTCCCTCCCCCTAACCCAGAAGGTCTGCTCTTGAGTCTTCTACTCAACAGAACCTCCACTGCCACTGTGGCCAATTTCACTTGAACTCGAGTTCCTACAGTCCTTTTCTAGGCCAGAAAGGCCTTTTCTCTATCGTAATCTCAACCGCAGTATTCAATGATTTGGTGCTTATAAAGTAACAGTGAAAATTGGGGTAGAACAAGGGAGAAACTGAAAGGATTCCGGTTCCTAAATGACCAGTACAACCTAGCCTTCGAAGAAACAATATATTCAAAACAGATCTTAATCTGGGGTATAAAAGCCTGGAAGGGAGTACTTCTCAAATACCAATTCTCACCGTCGCCTCCATTTTAAAAGGGTCCATTCCCCATTTTAACCTGCTCAGCAAAAGGCTATCTATCAAATACATACTAAATTCTCTGGTCAAGGATGTTCACCAGATAAATTAACCTCAACAGCGTTTCTTTTGTTTTCCAGGTTTAATTACAGCACTCAACGATTTACTGTTCTGTTTCTGCCTTTTAAAAAATAAACCACCACCAAAACATTCCCCCTTTCTTTTAGAATAACCAACTAAAATGAATTTTAGACACACTGGAAAATCCCAGTGTGTCTGAAGCAGAGGTGGAGTAGAGTGGAATGAGCTTCACATTCTTCAAGACCTGCGTTCTAATCTCACCTCCTAACATTTGCTAGCGGCATAATCCGACCGTCACTTTACCACAGTTGGCTTCACTTTCTTTATCTGTAGAATGTGGATAGTACTTTTCCTGTGGGCTATTTGGGGATCAGGTGGCGACGAAAAGACCGTGTGTGAAATGTGAGCGATTTTGATGGCACAGAAGGTATTACAGTCCCTTATCATCTATCTGCTCCAGAGGTATCAAACACTCCGGACTGCGGTCGGAACGGGATTAAAATGCAAATAGGAAATATTTAACAAAATAAATAAAAGTGCAATAGGACACAATATTAAAGTATGGTGTTCTAACTCAATGTCTGATCTCCAGGGATCCTTTAACGGCTCCCGTTTCAGTGTTGGACAGCCTCTAACATACTCTCTACCACCACTAGGGTAAACCAAGGTAGAGAAGAAGGGCAGGCCTTTTTCTGGGTCACAGAAATAGGGGCTTTGGTTTTAGCATAGGGTTCTTAATCTGATTTCCATTCTTCTCAACGGCGTTTTCCCCACAAGTCCGTGTTAATTTGAGGGCAGGAAAAGCAGCTGCCACACAAACATGCCAGGCAACTTGGCCAATCCTCCCTCCCCGCCCCTCACCAAATGGCGGAGAAAGAAGACAGTCCATGCCAAAGTTTCCTAGGGAGTCCAAGGAAGGCAAGAACAATGGAAAGAAAATCCAGAAAGGTATCACAGCAGCTAGCCATGGCTGTAGCAGTGGCCCACAGTGGGTGAGGGTTGGGGCATGGGGAAAATTTTCATCACAGTCCAGGTTCCGCTACTAGCTTCACGACCTGTGGTCCAAGAGCTGTGTTTTAATCTACAGAAACTTTTCGACAGTCCTCTGGAGGGGCGGTGATTTTGCAAGGTGAGAAACATTAATATTTTGCGCCCTCCCCCCACGTCTGCCACTCGTAACATCTTGGATACCGCCGCTGCCTGACAATTCTCTTTACGCCATTCCTAAGGCTCTCTGGGTGGGCAGGAGTGACCTTGGAGACTCCCAGCCAATCTATACTTCTCAGCTATAGAGATACTATTAGCATAGGGCGGGAGTTTAGTAGGCACTTAATAAAGCTTTAGATGGCATGTAATAGCCCCATTTTATAGAAGGAGGAAACTGATACTCAGTGAAATTAAGCAACTTGTCCAGGGTCGCTGGGCTGGGAGTGGGGAGACTAGACTGAATGGGTCGAAATATAAGATAGGCCTAGATCAAATTAGCAGTCTCCCTACTCCAAGTCTCGCCCTCTTTTTAAAAAATTTAATTAAAAAATTTTTTTTACGATGCCTCAGTCGCGTTTTCTTAATAATCTCGCAATAATCTCTTTTCATTCATTCTCTTCCTTAAATTTAGTCACTTGGGGAAAATGTGTTCCCTAAGATTTCGAGGAAAGGGAATGTGAAGGTGAGATAGTTAAGTGTCCCTTTTCATGTATGACACTCATGGAACCCCGACAACAATTCTTCCCCCCACAGGTAAAACTCAAACTTTCCTTTCCCGAAAAAATCAAAACAGTTCAATGCTATCGGTTGAAGAAACCTCCCTTCCTATTCCACCAAAAGAGGCTTCCTTCTCCAGCTCTCCTTTGTACTACTTAGATACCAAGTAGCTCTTAGACTCCTGGTCAAGGTCAGCTTTTAGGAAATCCAGGTAATGGACATTTCCCCTCTCCCCACATCCCTTGTGGAATGAGGAACTGGATTCCCTGAGACCCCTTGAGCCCAGAGTGGCATCAAGTTAGATAGACCCTCAATTTCCTTCTCAGTACGATGAGAAGTTGGAGGCCTTTTTAGACTCATTCTGTTTCTCTTTACCAACTAGAAGAGAGATGAGCCCTAGTTTCTTAAGGCCTCTAATCCTTAGAATGGGTGCAGTGGAAACTTTCTCATTCCATTTGTTGGCAGAGCCATCACTTTGCACTCACCTAGATTGGGATGTCTTGTAGCTGGGTTCGCCCGGCCGGGCAAGCTGTGCAGGACTGGCCCGTCAAAGGGTCCGGCGGAAGCTGCTGCGGCTGCGGCCCAAGACGCTCCCATGTCTGCAGCTGTCATGTAGGCTGCAGCGGCTGCGGCAGCTGCAGCGGGGTAGGGACTGGAATAAGAGCCCCCAAAGCTGGGCCGCCCGTACTGCTCTCGGGCTCCGAGACCAGCTGCACCTCCAGCCCCACCGGTGCCGTAGGCGGCTGCCTCTCTGGCTGCGGCTGCTGCTGCAGCCGCTGCCAGAGAGCCAGTGGCTCCCGGAAAGGAGAAGCGTGGCGACACGGGTGGGGGCGTGTAAGCGGCGCCCTCGGCCCCGGGCTGGCTCCAAGCCGGGCTGCCCTGCTGAGCTGCCGGCCCGCTCCCCGAGGGGGCTGCCCCGGCGCTGCTACTAGAACTGCTCCCTCCGGGTCCGGACCCGGCAGCCCCGGATCCGCCTCCTTGCAAGTAGGACAGACCCAGCATGGACGACGGCACTCGGGGAGTGGGCACGTAGACTGGGGAGGAGGTGGCCCCGGCTCCATGCATGAAGGCTCCAGGCCCTCCGGTCTCGTAAGCTCCGGGAGGGGGGCCGTGATTCGCCATGGCCAGGCTCTGGTACATATCTGTGACGTCTACGAACGCCCCTGTTCAAGTCCTCGTTTTCCTCTGAGAGTCAAAGATCAATCTCCCCCCAAAAAGAATCCACAAAAACGGAATAGGGGAGGGAATGTCTTTTTTTTAAAGGTGATCAGAGTTCAAAAAATTTTTATGATATTAAAACAAAATTTAAATCCAGTTTAGGACTAGGGTGCCTTTGTTTATTGGTTTTCAAAAGCAAATTGACGATTTGTCACCAGGGGCCCAAGGAGGACCTGAGGTACGTAGAACCTATTGGTCAAAGAAGGCGCCTTCGAGATTTTCCTGGTTTGCAGCTAGTAGGTTTCTGCTCCCCGGGGGAAAACCCAAGGGAAGAGAAAGTGCAAGTAGGGGAGGAGTGTAGATAGATCCTTTCCGTTGCGCTGGGTGGGGGTCTTAGGAGCCTCAGGTCCTCCGACCTCAAAGAGTTGCTGCTCTCCCGCCTTGGGCGGGGCCGGAGGCAGCCCTCTGCCCGACTCCAGTCCAGCGCAGATGCTTGGGCTATTCTAGTGTTCTCACCGCTGCCGCCAACAGGGCTCTCCTAGTATCAGAGGGAGAAACAAGCAGGGGGAAAACCATCAGCTTTGAGCACTATCCTTCCCCTCCTCCGCCGGCCTCCCGAAGCAATAGAGAAATACAGAAAGACAGAAATAACAAAAAATGAATCTCCAATTTCTCAGTCTTAAATTCACCCTCCCCCCTTCCCCGCGCCACCCCATCTGGAGTCGCGAGAGCAGCGGCTTTTTTTCTTGTAAATATGCCCAGCTCCAATTCTCCCAGAGTTCCAGATCCAGAATGCGAGCATCCAAAGAGAGATCTTCGGGCTCAGCCCCAGCGCCTCGCGTGCATTACCAACATACTAGGGCAACAGTCTGACCGAAAAATTTCATTTTTGTACTGATAGGACTATGATTTTGTTTCACAATTGATTGATGGCGATTAATTTTAACTCCTTTAATTGTTCTGTTTAAAGACACTTCTTTTTCTGACTTTTATTCCCCCCCCCTAAAACTGCTAAGGTAAGCTTCCTGTGGTTTCGGCTTCTAAGACTAGTGAGAGGTGGACACACTACGGCCCCTGAGCGCCCAGACTCCGGGAATAACCATCCTGTCCCTTCCCCAGCACCCAGGCCTCACCCAGCCCTCACCCAGACCTCCTCTTCGCAAAACTTTTTCTCCCCTTGTACCATAAGAAAAATCTCCATGATGGCTTTCGGACAGGGCACAAGGGGGAAAAGGCATTTGTGGAACTAAATTCTTGATAGATTTGTGATGCTAGCGCCAACTAGGTTTGTGGTCCGAACTTGAACTAGAAGGATCTGAAAGATCTGGGATTCGAATTATTAATTTCCAAAGGCCCAGTTAATTCCCATGGTTATAAAAGACCACACACAGGAGTACTTAATCTTGCAACACTAATTTGTTTGTTGTATTTTATCAATTTATGTAGAATTTTATAACTGCAACAGACCTTAGAGATAATGAAACTGGGGCTCAGAGTGGTTAATTTGACTTGCCCAAGATTACACAGATACTATTTAATTCCACAAACAAATAATAGAACAGTCTACATAAGGCCTCGTTTATTTTCGATCAGTGAATAAGTACTGTATTAGGCTCTGGGGCTGGAAACAAAATTTATAATTTTATAATAATATAATTTTAAGTATAATAATAGATCTAAAAATATGAACTAGTAGTTATTACATACATCCACGGAATCGTGTACACTATATCGGACATGAAGTGTTATTTAAATAATCATTAGTTTACTCTGAGATATGGCAATAGAACCTGTGACATGGAAGCCCTAATGCTTTGTAAAAGCTGCTTGCAAAGATAACTCTTGAGGTTTAGGGAAAATGGAGTAGCATTAGGAACTTACTGGCTCTTGGTCTGGATTGTTTATCGCTTTCCTTCAAAGCACTCTTTCAATTCATTAGTGTTTCCCAAACTATCTGTCTCTTGGGTGTCAAAATATAAGAAGTTTGGTTGAGAAGAGAGGTACTAAGAATTTGATCTGGGTCTTCAACCCTCCTCCCCCTTTTGAAATGAAGGAGAGAAATAAATGATCTCTGGGAATAAACTACAGGGCAGATGGACCTTAGGGCACTTTTCGTTGGATACGTGATTCTGTCTTGAGTGGGTGATTACTCCCTCTACTGCTTTCTCATCCTGAGAGGTTCTTGTCCATCCATTATTAAATTTTAACTTGGGGACCTCAATTATTTGGGCAATTCTCTTGAAACTTTCAACTTATTATAAACAATATTAAAATAAATTACAATTTTAAGATTTAAATTTTGGATAATTAGTAGACCATCAAAGACCTTTTGTCCTCTCACTGTTTTAATTTCTCCATACACGTAGAGGCAGATGTTATTTATGGATGATCCATAATTCAATAAACTGAACCAAGTCTTTGTCTTTACCTTTCCTGTGTGACTATTCTTACATGGCGTCACAGAGAAACATAATTGGAACTATAGGAACCAGAGGGGAACCACACGTAAGGGCTTTTCAACCACTGCCTAGGGAAAGTCGATTCAGTTTGCATTTTACCCAGGACAATAATTTAGGGAGCAATATTTGTTTTAAAGACAACAAACAGAACAAATGCGACTCTCTAAATAGAGAAGAGAAGAAAAATAAAGACAAAATCAGGGTAAGAGTGCCTGAAGTGTGAACCATGTTTTGTTCAGGAAGCAGGAAGAACGATTTTGGTCCCATTTTTCTTCTCTCCTGTTTCATGATTCTCTGAAACAATCATTTCCCCTACTTTCAGAGGTCAAAATAAACTATTTTCTTCCTCTAGTGATTAAATGATTTGTTCCATCATCTTTTCCCTCCTCCCTTATGGGCTACAGGATAACAAATTTAGAGTTGAAAGGGACCAACCAGAGTTATAATTTTGTCCTTTTTCATCATGGACCCCTTTGGCAGTCTGGTGAAGCTTATAGATTTTTTCTCAGTTTTTAAACGCATAAAATGAAATACACAGGATAAGAAAAGAAACCAATTACCTTGAAATAATTATAAAATATTTCTTTAAAAAAGTTCACAGACCTCAAGTTTAGAACCGCCGGAACCCAACTTAGTTTTAAGATGAAGAAACTGAGGCCCAGAGAGATTGTGATTTTGTCGAAGGTTACACGAGTAATCGTTTTATTTCACACTACGTCTAGTATCTATTCAAAACCAGTCTTGGTCTTTCTCATTGTTGCTCTCCTTTCCTTGTCTTCCTTTTAGAAATGACTTTACTCTTGACATAAGAGCGCATAGGCATATGCACACATACTCAGGCATACATAAACAGCTGCTTCCATCTACACAAATACACACGAAAGCAAACAGTCCTGAGATTCTAAAGTAGTGAAGTCCCTGTAATCCTAGCTGTCATAAGGGCCCTCTCCTCCTCCCGCTCCCCGCCCCCCCCCACTGCACAAATTAGTCCTTTCTGGGGGAACACGTAAAATACTAAGCGCGAAGAAGTCTGTTTCTCCTCCCTTGCTCTCTCCCCTAGTGCCCAGTCCAAGTAACCCACACGCAGCCTTTTTAAAGTCTCACTGGAGTGTTTCACCTTAGCTCCCCACCGGAGTGAATCTCCCGCCCAAAACCAAGGGAGATAACGTCAGGGATAAGAGCAGATAACCAGAGGAGCAGAGACAGGAGGTGAGTGGGGGCGAATGTGAGGGAAAATTTCTCTTATCCGCCACCTCTAGTCCTCCTTCAGTTCCGCCCAAGAGTAATTTTATGGAAATTGGCAGTGGTTGAGGAGTAGGGTGCTTTCATGTGTGTGTATCTTAGCTGTCAAGTAGGGTAGTGTGGAAGCGGGGAAGACCAGAGGACTAGAAGGGGACTTGTAAGTTTGCAGCTGGCGTTCACCGGCATCTTGTCAGATTTGGGGCTACCGAGATAAACCCCCTCCACCAATATCAGAACTTCTGTTAGCACACCCAGGGCGAAGGCATCCATTTATTTGTGATCGCTCGTTATGGTTAGGATGGGAGCGTATAGCTCTGCATAGGTTGGAGTCGGCAGGGTGCGCTTCCATAGGTAAGTATTTTACATAGCCAAAGGGTGCACACGTCTGCATATGTCTACGTGTGCATTTATCAACAAAATTCATCTGTGTGTTCTATCTACAGGTTTGTGTTTGGGGGTCAGTCGGCAGTGGTTGAGTAGTGCAAATATGGAAGTGGGATTCTGAGTGTTGGGGGCCCTACAAAGGGCCCTTAAATATCCCACAAAAAATGTTCCCTGGATTTCCTCAAATTTCCAATTGAAAATGGAAAGGGCATTCGAAAAACTCTAACTGGCTGACTTGGAGAGCACTTTCTGAGCGGGGTGGAGAGAGACTAAGTGAAGGGGAAGGTTCAGGGAAGGTCGCATTTCTACTTTTCGAGACTTATTCAACCCACTGGAAAAACTCGATTGCACTAAACGATAGCTCTTTGAAGGAAAAGGTGGAGGGGGGAGGGGAGGGGAAGAAGATAAGAAAAACTCTACCGACCTGTGAAGGGGGAGATCTTTCTCCTTCGTTGACGTTCCCTGGGGCGATTAGGGAGGGCTGAGAGCCCGGGTCTGCCCGCGGTCCGCGGTAGGAGCCCCAGACAGTGGGAGGCCTGAAAGTCTGGGGGATGAAGGGTTCTAGCTGTCAGCCTGCAGGCTTCCTCAGAGTACCTATCCCAGGGCTTCCAAAGCCTTCCCTTCTCCGCCTTTCCTCACTCCCCCCTCCCGGCTTCTCAGATGGTGACTGGTTTGATCTAGTCACGTGGTGGGGGGCGGGAGGTGCCTAGTATCGGTTGCACAGTCAGCTGGCGCCGGACTGTGATGCTGTTTAAAAAATACACACAGCAGGCAAAGTCCAGTCGGGGGGGATCTCCGAGGGAAACTCAAATATGTGCCTGGGACCGGTGAGGTTTAACGCTCCACACCAAGACGGTCATTATTAGTGGGGATAGTGCTTACTGTTCTTAACCTTCATTCACATCAGATGTCGTCCCTATCTCTTGGCTTCCCTTAGGCAACCTTCAAGCTGTTGGTATGGGGGGCGAGGGGGCTG
>JAQQSK010016062.1:0-10568 GCA_028658325.1 Potorous gilbertii | reverse complement strand
CATTTGGCTAATTCTGCTTTTGAAAGCATTCTTCTCCTCATTGGCTTGTTGAACCTCTTTTGCCAATTGAGTTAGCCTATTTTCAAGGTTTTGTTTTCTTCAACATTTTTTTGGGTCTCCTTTATCAAGGTATTGACCCATTTTTCATTCTTTTCTTGCATCTCTCTCATTTCTCTTCCCAGTTTTTCCTCCACCTGTCTAACTTGATTTTCAAAATCCTCTTTGAGCTCTTCCATGGCCTGAGCCCATTGGATATCTATTTCAGATGTTTGGGATGTAGAGGCCATGACTCTTATGTCTTTACCTAATGGTAAGTGTTGTTCTTCCTCATCAGAGATGAAGGGGGGAACCATCTGCTCACCAAGAAAGTAACCTTCTATGGTCTTATTTTTTTTCCCTTTTCTGGGCATTTTCCCAGCCAGTTACTTGACTTCTGAGAGTCCTCTCCACCTCTACCTAGATACCGCCCAGCTAGTGCTTGGGTTCTGAGATTCAAATGCTGCTCCCCAGCCTCTGGGCTTTCAGTGGCAGGGCTGGCTGCTATTCCTGGTAAGATTAAATCAGGTTCTCAGGTGGGGGCAGGGCTGCCTCCCAGGCTCAGTTCCCTCAGGGGGTTTCTGCAGAGACCTTCCAAAATGGAGCTCCTGCCTGCTGTGGTAGCCTCTGACCTCTGCTGCCTCTGCTGCTGCCTCCCGAGGGGCCCTGAGTTATGGAGACACCCCGCTCCCCTGTCAGACAGCCCAGAGATCTTTCTCACTGTCCTGCAGCACCTGTGGGTGGAGGGACCCCCACAACCACCACAGATTCCAGCCCTGAAGCCTGCTCGGATCTGTTCTTCCCAGGGCTGCATGACCATGGTAGGGTTGGGTTCCACTCTGGTCCCATGTGCGATGGACCTTTAGTGAGGGTTTTTCAGGTCTTTCTGGAACAGAACTCTCCTCCACTCTGTTGTTCTGTGGCTTCCACATTTCCAGAATTTGTTAGGAGTTCTTTATAGATATTTTATAGGTTGTGGTTTCGGAGCTAGCATAAGTGTGTCTTTCTACTCCACCATCTTGGCTCCTCTCCTAATATTCTTTAAATTTGGATCTTACAGAAGAATTCTGTTAATATTTTTTTCTAGCTCTTGGAAATAATTCTTTGGTAGTTTATTTGTTATGTTTATTTGATAGTTTGTTAGTATAGCACTGAATAAGTAAATTAATTTAGGTAGAATTGCCATTTTTATCATACTAGCTTGGCCTACATAAGAGAAATTAATCTGGTTTTGTGATCTCTTAGGAAGCTTATTGTTGGCATGTTTAATTTCTTTTCCTAAGATGGGATTATTTAAATACTCTATTCCCCCTTCTGATTGTCTTAGAAATTTATATATTTTTTGCAAATATTCATTCACTTCATTTAGATTGTCAGTTTTACTGGCATATAATTTGGCAAAATGACTCCTAATAATTGTTTTAATTTTAACCTCACTGACGTTGCACTTACACTTTCTTTTTTTTTTATTTTAGCAATTTGGTTTTCTTTAATTAGCCAAATGTTTATTTTTTTTTAATTTTTCACAAAATCACTTCCAAGTTTTATTTATTAGTTAACCTTTTCAACTTTCAAATTTATTAATCTTTCCTTTGATTTTCAGAATTTCTAATTTGGTGCTTAAATGGGGTTTTTTATTTGTTCTACTTTTTTTAGTGCATGCCCATTCATTGATCTGTATTTTTTCTCTAAGTTATTGATATAAAAATTTAGAGATATACCTTTCCCCCAAATACTGCTTTAGCTCCATCCCACAAATTTTGTGGTTACCTCATTATTATAATTTTTTTCAATTAAATGTTTTATTATTTCTATGATTTATTATATATCCCCTTATTCTTTAGGGTTAGATTATTTAATTTTCAATTAACTTTTAACATATATTCCTATGGCCTTTTATTAAATGCAACATTTATTGCATTATGATATGAAAAGAGTTCATTTAATATTTCTGCTTTTCTGCACATAATTATGAGGTTTTTATGCCCTAATAAATTTTCAATTTTTTGGTGACGGTACCACTTAAACCTGAGAAGAGGGTCCATTCTTTTCCCTTTCCATTTAATTCTCTCCAGAGATAATGACTTATTATTAAAATTAATTATTTTATTATTAGATTTCTTTATTATCCAATTCATATTCCTCTTTGAGACTTTGTTTGTAGTTGTTTTGACATCATTGTTGTCCTCTGAATTTGTGTTTTCATCTTGTATGTTACCATGCTAGATTTTAATAGTCAGATACTTCATTGTTGTTTGCTCATTTTTTGCACTTTATTTCTTAATTTCAATCTTTATATTTGGATTGACTCTGTTCTCAGCATGTGTACCTTAGACAGATACTGTCTCAAGTTTCAAGCTTTTTGTCACTACTGGCTTCAGAACTACTTGTTACTTGAACCTTTTTGGTGCTTCGACAGTGGTGTAACTTGAGAAGAAATGTAGTCACTATTCTCTTTATCTGTACTCTGATTCTTACCTAGGAAGAGCCCCTGTTCTCTTGGGAATCCAATTAATTCTGCTCTTCAGCACCCGCCTTCCTTGTGACCAGAAGTGATACTGCCCTTCAAGACTTCTACTCCCTTTTGACCAAAAGTGTTCTTCTTTGCCCTTGCAATATGATCCAGAAGTTGGTATCAACAATGGATTGCCAAACCATTTCCACTAAGGGCTATCACTTCATTTTGACTGAAATCATTTCTCTCTGTTATTCAACCATTGCTCAAAAGTGGATATTGGCAGTAGAATAGCCAAATAGCCTCTGATTCTCAAGCCAATGCTATCAAAGGAGTCCTCTGCAGCCTCTGTGATCTGTTCCAAGTTCTCCTTACTATTTCTTACCAAAATATTTGAGAACTCCTGAAGCTGCTATTGCTTCTATTACCACCATTTAATCCCACCATGTGCGTTCTAATATAATGAGTAATTTTTTTTATAACTTCTGAGATTCTTCATTATAGTAACTTTATTTTTGCTTCAAATAAACTATCTGGGTTTTTCTAAGCCTTATTCATTTATCTATTAGAATTTTTTTTTGTCAATACATTTCATCTAAGAAGGTAAGCTAACACATACCTCTTTTCGGTAGGTATAATGGAAATCATGGTATATACTGAAGCAAATTGTTTTAGCTTCAAGTGTTGATATACAATTGTATTATTATGATTGTATTATTGTATACAAAATGTATCACTAATGATATGACAAAATGGGACTAAATGAGCTTGTCTGAATGACATACGTGATATGTGTGCCTAAACGAACACAAATATATAATTCCACTTACCTTCATACAAAACTGAGTCAAGACTGATAGACTCTTGTAGCAATTAAATAAATTAGAGTGCCCAAACACTGATAATCAGGGATGCATTCATCAGATAATATCTTGAATTTGATTTTCCTTTACTTTAATATCGTTGTTAATATCATAAATCTGGGCAATTTTCAATGCTTTTATACATTGCCAGATCATGGAATAGTTGGACCTATTCTTTTTTACTGGAATTAGAAATTATTGGATTAGAAATGTAAAAGAATTAATAAAAATTAACATGAATTCAAAATTGTTAATAACTTTGGGATGTCTTTATGCTAATGGAATATTATTGTGTCATTAGAAAATATGAAAGGGATGGTTCACTAAAATGTATATGGCTTATATGACTTGATACAGAGTAGATTGAGTAAAACCAGAACAAGTTTAAAGTATAACAATATACTATTTAAAAAAAACAGCACTTTGTAAAAACTTAAGGAGTCAACATAATAAAGACTCATAATCCAGAGGATCCATGACTGTGGTGAAACTTGCTACTAACTTCTTTACAGAGTTAATGGATTTGTGGGGAGAGAGAGAGAGAGTGTGTGTTATGCACATAAAATGTACATGT
Source organism: Potorous gilbertii (assembly GCA_028658325.1). Classification (NCBI taxonomy): domain Eukaryota; kingdom Metazoa; phylum Chordata; class Mammalia; order Diprotodontia; family Potoroidae; genus Potorous; species Potorous gilbertii. The sequence continues at coordinate 6,640 of JAQQSK010016062.1, read as the reverse complement.
ATATAAGAGAGAAGAGAGGGATACATACATATATATGTATGTATTCATGTGTGTGTGTATGTATTTCTGACCTCTTCAATTTTGGTGACATTTTCCCCATGGTTCCTCCCTAAAACTCCGTCTCTTACTTTCTATAGAGACACTGTTGTTTTCAATTTTGTTTGCTCTGCTGAACCAAATCTTTCACCCTGCTGCCTGCCACTCCAGCACTGCTGAGCATTTCTCCTCCTTAGAGGAGTTCAAAACAGAGCTGACCATGCTCTGTATCCATATAACATCTAAGATGCAGTTAAGAAGACTCTTCTTAGCTGACAATTATAGAATGATGAAGGACCTGGGGCTGGAATGAACTTGTGGAGTTAAGTTACTTTAGAGATTAATCAAAAAAGGAACTTGACATTAAAGGCAAGCTAGTTAAAGGAAAAGCTTCTAGTGGTCCTTATGTCTGGGAAATCCATGATAGAAATTCAAGAAAAGACTCAAATGGAACAGGGCTGAAAGTGTACCAGAAGTCAAAGTTAAGTGTACTACCTGAGGCTTTTGGAACATGAAGGAGGAGTGGAATGGTATCAGAGATGTGCTAATGTTTAACTCTTAAGGATCCTGGGAGTCTGGGCCTGATCTCTCAGGCCCACAGGCTTATCTGACCATCAGAGGCCTGTAGGCCCTGGTGGAGTTTAGCTGTAAGCAATGACTGAGGCGGGAGACAAGATAGTAAGAACTCCGTTTGTTCAAGCACTGAGCAGTGCTTTTATCTTTTCTCTGACTCTAGTGCCCTAATTGAACCTATCAGCTAGTAGTTTGCCCTTATAAGGAAGTAATTTACCTTAAGCCAGGACTGCCCAGGGTGGGCACGTAGCCTCAAGAAAGAAAAACATTTTTGGCTTCTTTGTTCTCAGAAAAGTCCGGGGAAAATAGCCTTGAGCAAAACAGGGGTGGAACCCCAGCGCCATCTTGTTCATGCCTTACCAATCTCCCCTCAGTTTACCTGAGTCGTGACCAGTGAATGTTGTCCAAGAGGCTGGGGGTTGGCAATTCCCTTACATTTAACCACTAGGCTTTCAGGGTGGAAAATACTATAAATTCTTTCTTAAATCTAGATAATCAATAAAACAGTAAATCAAGTCTTGATTTTCTACTGATTTCTGAAGTCCAAATGCCCACACTGAAAATTTAACATTCAGCTATCCAAGCCAGTCTCAGCTGACTTCATCAGATCTCTGGAGTCACATATAGAACCTAAATCCAAATATAAATTACAAATATAAGTACTTCACTAATTAAAGGGGTGGAAAGTGAAGAATTGTTTGAATAGATATTGTGAAAGGATTGCTGTTGAAAGTATATTTAATCAATTATTATTTACTTAAAACTACAGAACTTTCGAGTGTGTTCACTTTTAATGTAATTAAAAGAATTTTACATGGCATGACACGTTTTTATGTAACACATTATACTTGATACTAGGGATACAAAAATGCAATGGGAAATTAATATTAACATGATTATTCATGTTATTTTATGGATAAAAGAAGCTGTATCATAATTGGATTACTACAATGGGTTGGGGCTATAAGGGAAGCATGCACTTTTCTTCACGTTTGACTCTCACTATTCAGTAAATCTGCAACAATGGCTTCCTAAAGTAGCAGAGTTCGTTTTATTTTCAATTCCCATCCCTCTGTTGAATATTATATATAGGATATTCCATTTCACTAGTCTCTTAGGAACCATTATCATTGTCAAATCTCTTTTTCTTTTGTTTCTACCCTTCTTTATCTTTGTACTAACTAGCCCTTTTACCACATAACATTGTACAGATGAGGAGATTCCTTAAAGATCATGCCTTAGACCTCTATGTACTCTCTTCCTCCAAAAATAAGTCATGCTACATAATCAAACAATATGTGACTTTTGATTGAGTGGCACAGTATCTTTTCAGGGTTACCTTGTTCATGACTTAATATTTACAGTCTGTTTTCAGCCTGCTATTCTAAACAGATGCCTGATTACTGGCTATTCTTTGAATTTGGCAGCCTCTATGACATTGCCTGGATTGCTCCCCATGCCTGGAACACACTCATATCTACTTCTTAGAATTTTCAGCTACCTCCTAGAAGAAGTTTCTCTTAACATCTATCCCTCGATTTATTGCATTTTTTTCTGCTTATGTTAAAGCCTGGGCTAGGATACACATTTGTTGAAGTCAGGAGTTTTTTATATGCTTTTTTACTTGTTTTTGTCTTCGTATTCCCAGCATCTTATATAGTGCCTTGAATATAGCAGATAATTAATAAATATTTGTCAAATACAACTGACTTGAATTCATGATGAAGTGGTTATAGTCATTGGCATGCTTTCCTGTACCTTACATTCTGTTCTAGCAATGACTAAAATGAACATGGGGCATATGTGTCAAGTTTTAATCAGATGTTTATTTCTTAATGCAACAGTATACCTTCCTCATGCAGAAACCATGGCAATGGGATCATTTTTAATTCATGAAATGGCATGTCATTTAACATTTCAAAAATTTTAACTATATAATGAGATATAGAAGTTGTGCTTTATCTTTAGTTAGGGGGCTGAAAAAATGAGGAATTGAACATAGAATTTGCTGCTTAGATAATGCATCAACATTATTTTGAAACATCTTCAACTGAAAACTGAATGTGAGGAAATTATGTGGATACCTGGATTAATTATGTGGTAATTTCCAATTTAATTCCATCAGTAGTTCACTATCTTTTTTTCCAAAACTGTAGAATATTAGAACTGGAAGCTTGGGGGTACTGTATTTAATGAAGAAAAGTACAGATAAAGAAACTAACCCTCAGATAGCACTTGTAGCAGAAGCCTTGAGAACTTCTTGAACATTTTATTCCTCCTTTCTAACAGGTAGGAGTTGAAAAGATGCTCTTGAGGATCAATTTCAGTTCTAATAGTCTATGATTACCCAACATATATGTATGTGCAGTATGTATATGCTGCATTCAATTTCTAGCACATTAGTCAATATGATCTTTTTCTTTCATTCATTTGATAAATCAATAAATATTTATTAAGTCCCCCAGGCACTGTTCTAAGCAAAAAGAGTTAAAAGACTCTTCCTGACCTCAAGGAGCTCAAAATAAAATTAGTAACTCACAATCTAATGCTTCATAATTGTACTTTTCATTATTAAGCCCATATGAGAAACGCTGGTATGAATTCAGTTAGAATTGCATTGTGATTTGTATTCCTGGAAGAAACTAACATAATGGCAAAAGCACAGATGCCTTACATTTGACTAATTATGCACTAATTACACTGAACTGAATGGCTAAACATTGGCTAAAATAAATAACTAAATATAGACTGGTGCTATATCTAGTTATATTGCTTGCATTGGAAGATCTGAAAGCTCTATACATGTCTCACAGACAGAGCGAAGTAGAACAAATAATCAGAATTAACTAGGTCAAGGACTTTCCCTCTTTACAAAAGTGGGCTACTATCTCACATGACTGATAGCCAATAAGAAGATACTACATCTAGAAGCAATATGGTGGTTTTGAGTCCTTGCAGTTATAACTAGCAGGTGTAAAGATGGAGACAAGTTGGTTGGTTTCTTATAGACTGGTTCTTAAATTGTAGTATAAAGCAACAATCATCAAAAGTATTTGGTACTGGCTAAGAAAGAGAGTGGTAGATCAGTGGAATAGGTTAGGTATATAAGACACAGTAGTCAGTGACTATAATTACCTACTGTTTGATAAATCCAAAGACCCCAATTTCTGGGATAAGAATTCACTATTTTATAAAACCTGCTGGAAAAACTGGAAAACAGTATGGAAGAAACGAGGCATAGGCCAGTATCTTACACTATATACCAAGATAAAGTCAAAAATAGGTACACAACTTAGGTACAAAGTCTGATATTATAAGCAAACTAGGAGAGCAAGGAATAATTTACTTGTCAGATTTATGGAGAACTGAAGAATTTAAAAACCCAAGAGATAGAGAACATTATAAAATACAACATAGATAGTTTTTTTATTGCATTATATTGAAAGGTTTTGCACAAAAAAAGTCAATACAACAAAGATTAGAAGGGAAGCAGAAGGCTGGGAAAGAATTTTTACAGCCAGGGTCTCTGATAAAAGCCTCATTTCTCAAATATATAGAGAAGTTAGTGAAATTTATAAGAGTACAAGTCATTCCCCAAGTGATAAATGGTCAAAGGGTATAGTTATATGAAAAAAATGCCGTAAACCACTACTGATTAGAGAAATGCAAACCAAAACAACTCTGAGGTACCACATCATACTTGTAAGATTGGTTTTCATGACAAAACAGGAAATGATAAATGTTGGAGAAGATATAGGAAAAATTGAAACACTAATGCATTGTTGGTGGAATTGTAAACTGATTCAGCCATTCTGTGGAGTAATTTGGAACTATGCCAACCAAGCTCTGAAACTACATATCCAGCAATACCACTTCTAGATCAGTATCACAGTATCACAAAAGGATCATAAAAAAGGGAAAAGAATACATACGTACAAAAATACTTATAGCAGCTCTTCTTGTGGTGGCCAAGAATTGGATATAGAGGGGATGCCCATCAACTGGGGAATGGCTGAACAAATTGTGGTATTTGAATGTAATGGAATATTATTTTTCCATAAGACATGATGAGCAGGCAGACTTCAGGAAAATCTTGGAAAGAATTGCATGAACTGTTGCTGAGTGAAGTGAACAGAACCAGAACAGTGTACACAGTAGTAGCAACATTGTATGATTATTAACTTTGATACACTTAGCTCTTCTCAGCAAGAAAGGATCCAAGATATCTCCAAAAGACTCATGATGCAAAATGTTATCCACATTCAGAAAAAGAATTGTGGAATCTGAATGCAGATTGAAATATACTATTCTCTCTCTCTCTCTCTCTTTCTCTCTCTCTCTCTCTCTCTCTCTCTCTCTCTCTCTCTCTCTCTCTCTTGTTTTTTGTTGTTTGTTTCTTCTTTCTCATGGTTCTTCCCACTGGTTTTAATCCTTCCTTACAACATAACTAATATGCAAATACGTTTAATATGAATGTATATATAGAACCAATATCAGATGGCCTGTTGTCTTAGGGAGGAGGAAAGGAAGAGAGGAGGAAGTTCAGAACCCAAAATCTTATGGAAGTGAATGTGGAAAACTAAAAATAATTAATTTCTTTATTAATAAAAAATATTTTGGAAGATAAGCTACACCATTTTGAGATAAACCAACAGGCCTCAAACCCATCTGCAAATTAGAGGGATATCTTCCTCAAATATGTGAAGGCTTCCTCTGGCAGTTTCCTTGACTCTGGAAAATTTGTTCTAATAGCCATGAAGGCAGCTGGAGCAGGGTCAGCACTTACAAGTTTATCAGATATCAAAGATACCAAGGTCGTCCACCACATACCAGGCCATTTCCAGATGTCTTGACCTTTGTCTTGCCACTAGACTTCAATAGCTCTGTAAAGAAGAGTGAGACTGATGACTTTGTGCAACTCTGCTTCACATAAACCCATTTCACACACAAGTTATCATCACATGATGTCATTGATCCTGGAAACATAGGATAAACAACAGCAATAGTTTTCAAAACACCTTTTCCACTGATCTGGACCATTTGCTTTCATGATCAGAGTTCAATTTTTCCACCTACTTCCAAAAGCAAATGCAAAATATTTTTGCCATTCCAATTCATCCTCCTCATCCATCCTCAGGAGTCACAAAGTTCAATGCTGTGAGAATTTCTTTCTCAGTCCAGGAAGGCTGATCTTAGGATTCACAGATAGTCTTTGGACATTTGCTCTGCTGTGAAAGGGATAATTCTTTTCCTTGTTACACACACACACACACACACACACACACGCGCGCGCGCGCACACACACCCACACAAATTTTTTAAGGTATTTAATAATAGTAGAAATTTACATAAGAGTTTAAGACTTGAATACTTTAAATATATTGTCTCATTTGATATAGAAACAGAAGTAATTACTATGCTCATTTATGGATGAAGCAATTGAGGTTGAGATCGGATAAGTGACTTGCTCAGGATCACACAGGTCGCAATTGTCAGAAGCAGAATTCAAATTCAGTTCTCCCTGACTCCAAGTCCAGAACTCTGTGGATTTCTTGCCTATCACCTCAATATTTATCAATCACTTAATAGGTATCAAGTATTATGCAAGCACTAGGGATGCAAAAACAAATCAACACAACAGACTCTTCCCTCAGGGAATTTGCATTCTAATAATAAAAAAGGACCCCAAAAAAGGGAGATGGATTTAAAAGAAGATAAACAGGGTTCTCTCTCACAGGTAGAGTTTGAAAGAAGACTGGAAAGAGGACTGATTCTAGTAAGCAAAAAATTATCAGCACAGCTGAGAGCTTTAAGGGCAGAGATCAATCTCTGGCGAGAGGAAGAAAAGCCAGAATTCAAGAGGCACTGTTGGGAAATCATTTGTTTTCAATAATCATTTTCTCTTTATAGTATTACTACAAGACAAGAGAACAAATATAAAAATGGTAGGAGAAAGACAAAATTTTCCAAAAATCACACCAGAAAATTAAAGGAAAAACCACAACAAAAAAGATCCAATTTGATTTGCATT